>JAHZNC010003068.1:0-42472 GCA_027744095.1 Zhuqinia jingwanae
CATTGTCGTCAAAATCATACATACAGCATTCCATTTTCGTTCCTTAAAAATAATATATAATATCCTTGTAGCTTACCTATATATTATACGTTTGCACACCGTTGCTGCAGATGCAAGAAATCTGTTAAGTGAATGATTCGTGAGCTGACAGACATCGACACCCTTTTTTTCTTGCCATGTCTTTACTTCGTTACGCTTCTCAGTTTTTTTTATTCCACTCGTTTAATGTGTAACCTTTATAAATTTTATTATCATCGGAATGATTCTCCACGCTTAATTGTGTACGAGTTATATAACATGCACACTCAAAGAGAGAAAGAGAGAGAATATCAGTAGGCGTGGATCTCTGTTGTATACATAATCAAATGACTCTGTGTGATACGCAGTGAGTTGAGTGAGAAAGTATTCAAAAGACGATATCATGTTAATCACACATAGTGATCAGTTGAGGAATCTGCTTGCATTCCACAAGGTTAAATTACCAACTTGATGTTTTTTTTAAAGCAAAGCTGTTTATCTTATTGTTAACCTGCGTGTATATAACGCAACAACAATTCTTCTTTCTTTATATATATATATATTTTTTTACTGTTGGGGATGTCAGTCTACCATCTCATCATCATGATCATGATCATCATCCTATGATCCTGATCCTGACTGAATGATCCGACAGCATATAGCATAGCACACAGCAGCAGAAGCAGCAGTGCTAGTAGTAAAGCCAACCAATCTGGATAGGTATGCACATGAACTGAATAGAATGAATAAAAATTCCATCCAACCAAGCAAAAGAAATGGCTTTCGCTTTTCCACACCGTGAAATGAAATGGAATGTTACACGGATTTCAAGCTTCTCTTTTTTTTTTGCTGAGAGGTTGATTATATATACATACAACAATAACAAAATAGACAAACTATTAAACTATTGCTTATTTGATTTGAAAAAAAAGAAGAAAGGAAAAAAATACACAACAAAAAAATGTTTGTATATTTTTTTCACAAATGTGCCATGTATCTTATTACAAGTTTATTTCAAAATGAACAATAGGTAAAAGTACATGTAAACGTATTCCATAAAATATGCTAATTGTGCATTTCTTTTATTTTTTTCTAATTTTTTTTTCTCTCTTTCTTTTTTATTTTGTAGACAGACACAAATTTATAGAAAAAAATGTTGAAGCATGCTTGTGTGTATTTAAGAATATATATATTATGTAGATGCAATGCTTATTATATTGTTTGTAGTAATATCAAAAGAAAGAATTTGTTTAAAGGATTTGTCTCCTGAAGGAGAACACTGCATTCCTCACTTGTCTCTCACGTAGAAAATAAAATAAAAGATAAGCCACCGTTTCTTTCTTTTCTTTCTTATTCTTATTTCTTTTGAGAACACAAAAAAATATAAAAATTTCTACCACTTTTTTTTATATATGTACATATAACATTAAGCAAGCATGTTACTCACATTATTATATAATGTTAAGCCAAACCATGTCATTTTCTTTAAAGGGTTAAGTCTATGTTTGATATGTGTAGAGAGTCGAGGGAGAAAAAAATACTTTTGAATAAAGTGGTAGCATGCTACTACTACTACTATTTTTCTGTTGGCGAACGATCTGTTACAAACGACGAAGGATGATGTGGTGAAGTATGTAACGAATTTCATGCATGCCTCATGCTTTTCATGTCAGCTTAGTGTCAGCTGGAAAACAAAATGGTTACGTTACGTTTGGCTAGATTCCCTATATATATATTTATATTAGATATTATAATATATGTACTATATATTTTCTCTTCTCCTCCTCCTCCTCCTCTTCTTCTTCTTCCCAATAGACAAAGTGAAATGTAAAAGTCTAATACGACACACAATACAATACACACTGCTAACTGCTAAAAACCACACTAGTTTTTTTTAAAGCTTAAATAATATTATCCTATTAAATAATGATGATGGGCTGTTGGTTTGGTTTTTCTGGTAAGTATGCAAGTAGTAGTTTTTTTATAAATAAATATAAAAAATATATACTGGTGTCTTTCTTCGTGTTACTGTGCTTTATGCTGTGCGTTATTTTACGCCACATTCTGTCTGTCTCTCTCTCTCTCTCTTTTCTTATTTTTCTCATCCAACTTCCGTCTTGTTGGATACAGATGGTTGTGGTTAAAATAGTTTTTTATCAACCGTGTGGCATGAGAGAGAGAGAGAGAAAAAATCCCGCTGATCTTCACATTATATGCGGCCTGTGTAACAAGTCAGTAGTATGCAATATGCACACATGATAATAATATTATTCATCCGTCCGTGTGGTATACTGCGGGGTATTCAATATTTTTTTTAAAGAAAAGTTAAAAAGCTAAAAGTATCATCATTGCTCAACCATACCCAAATGACACTTTTTGTGTTAAATAAACATACTGAATGCATTATATTATTATTATTACAACTGTGAGAAAAGTTTAAAGAAAGAAAGAACTAAAGAAGAAAAAAGCAGAAAATTCATTAGATTTTTTTTTATTATGCACACGCAGACAAGTAAAAGAGGAGTCTGGGAGTGATATTTTCCTTGATGCCAAAATTAGCCCACGTCAACCAGTCAGTTCTTCACTTTTAAAAGTTAACAAAAGTATAACAGTCATCATTATTGTCATAGCCAAGTCGGCAATGTGATGTGGTGGTGATATGGCATATAAATATATACGTGGTACAATATACATACACACATATACGTACTTATTATTTTACAGATTGTTAAAAATTTGTGAGCAATAAGTTTTAGCAGTGTAGAGGGAAGGTGTCGATTTTTATGTGGTAAACCGGCTCTTTTTTTCCTTCACGTCTTGTCTCACTTGAAGGGGAATGACTTGTCTATTATCTTGAAAATACGCATTTATTCAAGCACGAAAAAACATAATAATTTTTGCATATCTATTTGTGTGAGTGTGTGTGTGTGTCGTCGTCTCCCGTTGGTTAAAACCCACCTAATACATGAAAGCAAGTGATGCTGCTGCTGATGATGATCATCATATCAACATGTCTAGTGGTGCTGCTTATTCGACTACATTATCTTCCCCGCCTCCCTCTTACCACTTTACCTCTCCTCTCATCTATCTAAAAATAATAAACAATATTATAATAAAATGCACAAGAAGATGAAGATGAGGATGATGATGATGATATGCAATGTGTTTTGTACAAACGATGAACACACATAAGTTTGAACCTGAATAATAATAATATGAAGTTTAGAAAAAAACCTACCACATGCAGCACAAGCTGTCATTTACTTTGCCTAATAGTTATCACTCTGTTACTCATAAAAATTACTACTGTTAGATTGACTCTTTTTTGTTACGACAAGACACACACGTATATAAAGTATGAACACACCACCACCACCACACACACCAGTTTTTACACTCCTTCCGATGAAAAAAAAATTATAAAATAAAGAGATGATGCTTTGATACAACAACCTTTATTATAATATTTTTTCATGATCATCGTAGGTGGTTTGATGATGATGCGATAGTGGAGTATAAAGGAGGTATATAATATGTATTTAGCAGAGAAATATTTGTATGGGGATGAGTGAGTGGTGGCACGACGACGATGATGTTGATGATTATAATGATGACGATATAATATTAAAAGAAAGATAGTAAAAGAAATAATAATAATACACAGAAAAACGATAAAGATTTTTTTTTAAAGGGGGAAAAAATTACATATTCACCACATTCTCACACGAATCTCGCCTGTGGAGAGGGCGTAATATGTAGCCAAAAAGAATGATGATGACGAATATGTAAAAAATATATATCAGAGGAGCAGATTATATAAAAAAATATAATAGTTGCTGTTATTGTTGTTGATGCGGGGAATAATTTTTTTTTTGTAGAGAGGCGCTTGCTAATTTGTACTGCGGCACGTCGTCATTTTAGCGCTGATGAAAAGGTACCACCATCACAACTTGCGAATTATGCTCCTCCAAAAAGGATGTATATTTTTGCGTGTGTGTGCACATCGTTATCAGCATGCGAATTCAACAAATAATAGTAGTGTGATAATGTGTAATGATAATAATGAGGCTACAAAAAGAATTGTTTTTCTTCTTCTTCTTTGGTGTTGGTAATATGGATTCTTGTAAGTGGCGGCAGCGGCGGTGGTGTTGGCGATGATGGTGGTTATTTGTATATATACCTACTTAAATGTATATGCCTTCAAGTACATTAACATCTTTGGCAAAAACTATCTTGTCCATTATTTTTCCTTTTACTAATTTTTTTTGACAGATATCTTTTGAGTGACTCGAGAAGAGAGAAATGAGCAGTAAAAATGTTCATTGTATTTGGTTGCTTCTTTTCATTTGATGTAAAAAAAACAAAGAAAGAGAGAGATGATGCCATGATGAATATCATCTCAGCGTCCTCGTGATAAATGTGATAACTCAGGCTTTTTTATGAATAGCAATTATTATTTCTGTTTCAAAAGAATAATAATAATAATAATAAAAGCTTAAAAAGGATTCTTTTTTTAAAGAGCCCGGTCAAAAAAACTGTTTCTTTTTAGCTTTAAGCGATAATAATAATAAGCATGAGTATTAAAACGTATCAAACAGAATATTATTGCAATAAGGTGGTAATAGTGTTGTTGGTGGTGATGTGTGTAGTACACAACATTACCTTTTCTGTAGTAACCCACCTAGCTACATAATACGTTCATTTTTTAAAAGTACGTGCAAAATTATTATTATACATTTTTTAGTATTTCTTTTTGGTTGCCTCTCCCTATTTTCATTTGCCAGCAAAATGATTTTTTTTATTCTTGGCAAAAGACTTACATATATTTATACGCCGTTTCGATAGTGTTATTTCCAAAATGTTGGGGAAAAAACAGTTTTTTTTCTGAAGGAGGTTTTTTATTATTTTGTAAATAATATTTTAATAATAATTTTAATATTATTACACTTAAAAAAATCTGTTGATATATTATTTGATGACTTGAACTTGTAAATGAGATATAAAAAGGGGTAAATATATATTTTTTTGCGCTTAAAGACAACAACTGTATTTAACGTCAATATAACCACCCACTTTAATGGAATTATAAGAAGAAAAAAATAACAGCCCAAATTACATATTGTCTCTGAATTTTTTTTCACAAAAATTTTTGACAAGATAACAGCCTTTACCATTTTTTAATCTTTTTTTTTTCTCCCTCTGCGTATATAGATTTTTATATAATGAATGCATATACTAGTATGTATTTTTTTATGCAACCCTTGCTTTCTTCAAGTCAAGTACAAGAACAACATACAATTATCAGTTTGTTTCTTGAAGGGAATCACAATATTATACAAAGTTTATTGCACATTAAAATTTGATAAACAATATATAAAGCGTATTTAACATGCATGAGGGTATATTTTTTCCTATTGAAAAAAGGTATGAAAAATTTGGACAGAAACAAGACAGTTTATAAATTTCTTGGAGATGTGTCAGCAAAAAAGTCAGCAGAGTTATGTCAAGTGTTTTCTTCTTTAAGCGATGAATTCATAATAATAATCATATATAACATAATGATGTTTTTGCCTGGTGGTATCGAAGTAAATGGTGGTGATGGTGGTGTTTGTTGTGAGTAAATGGAGTTGTGTTTTGTGTGGTAGTATATTGATTGCGTTACAAAAACACACAATATTTTTACGGGGAAAAAAATCTGAATAAAAAAACTCCATAGGAATTAGTAATACATTGAAAATGGGAGAAAATGTATTGAAATGTATTTTTTTTTTTCAAAATATTTTCCCCAAAAAAAAATTTTCTTCTGATTTACAGGATTTCATGTTTGTATCTTTTTTGTAGGTACATTTATTATTGGCTTTTAGTTATATTTGCATAGAAGAGGATAACGGCAGTCGCAAAAGATAGGATGAAACTTTTTTTCGCTCATAAATCTCTCTGCTGTTTGTTAACACTATGTACTTACACAGAAAAAAATATCTTATTAAAAAAATGCAAAGCCAAGTAAAGTGTCGCATTTTTTTATTAAACAGGATGTACATGTACACATACATTCATACATACAAATATGTATATTACACATGGTAAAGTGAACATTTATGATGAATGCTAGAGGTGGTGGCGTTTTTTGATATTTTTTGCATATATATATTATTTTGTTTTTTTTATACACAAACACATTCATGAAAATGTGATTATATTATGCAGTCAACTCACTTCACCTCACCCATCGTCAGTCGTCCCAAGACTTTTTGACCGTTCTTCTCTTCTCTCTTCTCTCTCTCTGTCACCATTTTTTTCACCAGTCTCCCTAGCTGTCTGACTGTTTATAAATAAAAATGAGAGACAGTAAAATAAAGCCATAAAAATAAATCTGAATTCTTAATTTGCAAAAGCCTACACAAACATCACCATCAAACCATATAACCATGCAATGCAAGTAGCGTGTATGCACACAACAGACAGTTAGGCTGAGAGTATACACAAGCATGTAATACTTTAAATTCCCACTATGCCTATATATTCCTCCTGTCAAAACTTTTTATTACATGCTTGCTTACTTGAATACTTTATGCTATTTACAAATTTACCGTATCCACCCAGAGATAACACCTCTCTTCATTTTTTTACACACACACACATACTCATGTGCACATATCCAATATGGCATTTATGTCCGTGGTGTACAATGCACTACTTGTACTGTGAGCTCACGGACTATGTTACCTTTTTTTATGATGTCATATTATATTATTCATCTTGTTTTTTTAAAGTTGTGTACACTTCAAATTTAGATGCAAAAAAATATAATAATAAAAAAAGAGAGAGAGAGAGAAAGAGAGAGACGCGATATGAAATGAAATGAAGTTAAAGTCGCACAAAGAGAGAGAAAAAAGGTAGCTTTCTGGTAGTTGAAAATTTGGAGTCAACAGTAGTTAGTACAACAAAAGCATACTAATAATAAAAATTGATATTTATTATGATTTTTTGAAACTTTACTGCGTATTGTTTTTTTATTGCATTTTTTCTCTCTTTTACTCCTCTCAGGCAGGTAGAGTGAGAAGAGGGAAAATGAATTTTTCACATTTCACCTGTGAGAGTGAGCAGGTAGTTTTTTTTCTTGGTGTGCGCAGATATAGGTATATCTGTTGTACAAGGTGAACGTGAGTAGTGTTAAAGTTGTGTCCGATAAAATATGTAGAAAGCTTATTTTAGTGGCGTTGGTGGTGGTAGCCCCACTGTGAAAACCAAATTGCCAAATTGCACACTCACACACACACACACAGCAATTTTCATGGTTTGCTTGCTACTATAATAATATGTGCTCATAAACAATTTTTTTAATGGATTCTCGCCACTGCCTTAAAAAGGAAGCTTTGTTAACAACTTTAAATTATCATTTTCCACAAAAAACACATCCATAACATATATTTTTTTTACAATACACAAAAATTCTCGACTAATATATATGTATTTTTTATGTAGGCAAAATAAAATGATACATCAAACTTTAAATGCATATTATAGTTTAAAAAATGGAGGATGAGGTGGTGTAAATACTAAATACATGGATGAAAATGTGTGTTCATTCAAAAAAAAAAATATGACGATGTTATGTTGTTCTTGTTGTTGTTGATGATGATGACGACGATCATGATGGTAATAACAATTACAATAGTTTAACTTCATAAATACCACTTTTTACCACCATTAAAACAGTTTTTATAGCGCAACAAAAGTCATAAAACATTTAGACGAGCGAAAGCAGTAGTAGTCGTAGTGTAGCATTCTCTCATTCTCCATCAACCATCACCACTACGGCCTCTTGTTCATGTATCACGTATCATATACATATACATTTGTGTAGACATGAAAATTTGAAGAAAAAAGAAGAAGAAGTGGCATGAAAAAAGGAGAAAAAAAATATATATAGGAGGGAGGTCCATCCAAATCACCATATAATAAAGGAAACATGGTGTAATAATAATTAATTTTTCTCACTGCAATACAAACTAATTACATGCTTACATACACATATACACATACGTACACAAGAGCACACATTATGTGAGCAACTATACATATAAGTATACAGACAGCTTCTGAATATTCACATTTTAAAACGATGAATGTAATGAGTACAAATACACACACACATATATTTATTTTTTTATTATCTGATCTCATCATCTCCTTTTTTTCTTGAGAGAGAAGGAAAAAAAAGAAGAAAGACAGGTGTCTGGTCATTCCATCAACGAGTTAAGGAGAGAGAGAGAGAGAAAAAAAAGTGACAACTTCAAGGATGGCTCATTTTATTATCATCATACTTTAGTGGAGCATAATGGGATTTATGTTTTGACCGGATTGTCCATTATATGAAGAAAAAAAACTTTTATGTGTGTTATTATGCACTTTTTGGTGGCCGATGGTGGTGGCATTAAAAAAACTGCACAGGGGTGGTGCATGGTGTTGGTAGTTGTTAAATATTTATATTACTTTTTAAATGTTTGTAGTTCTCCCCTTTACACTTTGAAAAAAAAGTCAAAAGTATAATCTTTTAAATCAAGGCGATTATTTTTTGCTGGTTTGCGCTGCTGCACGCATGCATGCATGATATTTTTTTAAATCTATTTTAATAAACTTTATGATGAGGCATGAGAACAATATAATAACCCAATAACCATAACCATCATAATTGTTAGTGGTCAAGTTTTGCCGTAGTAGTATTTGTTTAACTATCAAAATGTGTACACACATAAGTGTGTAAACGAGACATTTCTCATTTTCTCTTTTTGTGGTTCATAGTTTAAAAATGTCTTTTGATAAGAACAGAAAACCTAGAGAAGTTATAATTTAGTTGAGAGTATGATGTACGTGTGACACAAGCCATGTTTGTGTATGCTTAAATGCTTATATAGATAGCAAGTTGCAAGTTGCAGCATGAGTGGAGTTGAGTAGTGGTAAGGTATGTTATTAAACAGAATGATTCCAGACTGCCACTCCCTATTTACCACACAGTGTTTTTTTACATTATGCTCAAGAACATGGTGACAAGAGGCATTTTTCTGAAACCTGATATGCACGACTGTAATAATAATAATAATAATGAATTTTTTTTAGTGAGAGCATTATTATTATCTAATACAAAAAAATATTCTCTCCTGAAGTCACACAATCATTATCATACGATGATGATCATGATCATAATCTAAAGAAAAGGATTCTTTCGTTAACTTGATATTTTATACCTACATAAGCATATTATGTATGTATGTATATAAAAAAGTTGTGAGCGAGTTGATTGCATAGTGGTGGTATAAGATTCAGATCTAATAGATTATTTTTTTCTGTAGCTCCTGTAGAGAGAGAGAGAAAAAAAAGAATGATAAAATACAAGACATGTCTCTGGATAGAGGGTCAAATAAATTGGGTAATTTAGTATCTTGCTCTCCTCTTGCATGGAATATATAAAATTTATTTTTATAAAAATGCATGCGTTCTTCACAGATTTTATAATACTGATTACATTGATATCGTTCACTATCTTATGAAGAAAAAAAAATACCACAGGTACATCATGGCTTTTGGCTGACTTGCTACTGCTATAAATGCTAACAAAACGGCATGTAGGTATGCAGAAAAAAACTGTCATGAATTTTTTCATTATATTTGTTTATTGTACACATTTTTACTTGGTCAAAGGAGCATTTTTGTGAATAGTTAGTAAATGACATTTTATACATATGCATGTAGTAAAGATTCCTGATCAGTAAAAGATGGGGAAATCATGATCATTACCAAAAAGATGTTATTTTTTATATAAAAAAGAGAATTTTTTTTTTGTTATTTAAAAAAGTCATGTCGATGTTGTAAACAGTTCAAAAGTACAGAATTTTTTGTTTGAACGTTAAATAATTATTTTGAATGCTGGAAGCTGTTTTTCACGTAATCAAAGAATCCGGATTTATCCTCTCTTGTTGTCTTATTTTTTTTCCATAAAAAAAACAGTACATAATAACTTCTTGTTAGAGCACACTTATAAATAAGTTGGCTTTTATTTGACGTAAACGGGACATATATGGGTGGGGAAACTAGGTCATAACATTATCATTATCATCATATCACGGGGTTGAGAATAATTCTCAGGAAAAAAACACCACGAAAAAAAGTTTATACTCGTTTAGAACAGATTTCTTATATATTTTTTAGCCAGCAGCTCTTTCAAATTAATTAATCACACTTTTGATCGATGAACTTTGGCTCTGACCTAAAAGAACATGCAAATAAATTTATTAATAGAGAGAGAGAGGCAGTTTTTTGGTCTGATGATCTTGTGAAATATATAAAATTTGATGATAATGATAAAAAGATTGATAAGAATAAACGTATGTATGATATATTCAAAAAAAAACTTGTGTGATTTTTATTTAGGTATTAAAACTCACCTTTTTTATTCACCATCTTTAAGCAATTCATTTTCAAACTTATTGTAACCTTCCATCATATAAAATAAATTTATTCGTGGTCATTTTCCCCCCAAGAACCAGTCCATTTTCATCTTAAATTAGTCACGTACATATCATCATCATCATCATCATAATCATCAGCATGTCATTTTCGTTCACAAGAGAAAGCGACTAAAATTGGTAAGTGAATAGCTGTATGCTCACTATAGCTGAGCAGATATATATTTTTTTATTCAGACAAATAATAAACAAGATAAAATGTGACCCAAAAGATCATACCACTTGGCTTCCTGTCAACATGTCATCATCATCATCATCATCATTATTTTTTTTCAACCTCTTCTAAAAAAACGAGTGGGTATTTTTTTGTGTGCCACAAACAATAAACCAGAAAAGAAGAGGATGACGACGACGATGATGAGAAGAGTCGTGTTTTTTTCATCGGACATAATTATCGAACACAGTCATAGAGCACGAACAGGACAGGAGGATTTTGATATAAGTGTAATATCTCATCTCTCTTGCTGTCCTTTTCTAGTGAAATTAGTGGCGAGTCTCATCATCTTCATCCCAATCATTATCATCATCATCGTCGTATTATCATATCTTTATTGCTTTTTATATGTGATGATGCTGATGTATGTAGCTTCGAGTCGTTTGTTCTGTGGTCGTCGTTCCTTCCTCATGTTGACATTTTCCCACTTTGATAGTGAGTCGAGTTGACACATTCACCAGTCAAGTACACATTTATAGAGTATTATAATAAACGTATGATGCAAGTAATCTGAGAAGAAGACCGTATCATTTTCAACTAACCGTATCTCACCAGCACACAAAATGTGTGTACTGCTCTGTTGCTCATTTTGCTGCTGCTGCTGCTAATAGCGTAACTCTGATTTTGTGTGTGTGTGTGTGTGAACGAGAGAGAGGAAACGTAAACATCATCCCTAATAAGACTTATGAGTAAATGAATGGTACTTAATACGTCGTGACATCATTAAACCGAGAATACCCAAAATACCACAAAGTATAATGGCTATACTATATGCATGTACAAAACTGATATGAAATGGTATACAACAAGCAGTAATAGTAGTAGTTTAAAGTAGCGTTATAAAAAATATATATCCGAAAGGAGCCATTTTATATGATATATAAGGTAGATAGATAAATAGGTATATATATATACATATTATTATTATTATCGTGGAGGAATAGTAAATGAACGGGAACCACATTTGAGAGAGCTTTTTAGTAGTGCACATATATTTGTACTGTCATGTTTTTGCCACAGGATGAAAGCGCTAATTCGATGTAATGTTTTGGATGTTATACACACACACAACACACATGTTGTTGATATACTACTACAGCATAACATGTATACACAATGTATACCTACATAGATGATAGAGCCAGGGAGAGAATTAAATATACAAAAAAAAATACAAGCATCAAGCAAGCTCTATCTGCCTTGAAGCGACGGTGATGATCTCTGATCTCTTCTATTTCTCTCTCTCGAACTCCGTGTACTCTTCTCATCACTTTTGTGATCCTTTCAGCTTCACTTTACTTACATCATTTTCATCATTTCGTGTCATTATCGCAGGAAAAAGCAAGGCAGACATGACGCTGACCAGCAAGAACGACGATGATGATGATCAAGGTGTATCAACAAAAGAGAAGGCGAGTTATTAAATAATTTTATACACCGAGATACATACGTCAACTCATAAAGTACACACACAAACACAGGCTTCTACTAAATGCACACAATCACTAATTTTTTTTGTTCTTATTACAGGGAAAAAATATACAGAGTATACACATACAAAAGTGTAATGAAGGTATATGAATCACGGCAAAAAGACAGTAATTTTATTTCACAGATAAAATGTATGTGTGTGTGTGTGTTATGTTATGGGATTTTTGTTCACGGGCCCACAATTCTTTAGAAAATATTCCACAAGGTATTCATTATGATTATTATTACTACTCACAAAACAGAGTAGTCTGTAAAAAAAACTTAATCGCTTTAAGCTGAACTATGAGACCAGAGAGATGAAAGAGAGAGAGAGAGAGGAGAGCCCAGTAAATCAGACCAATTTGCATGTTCATTGAGGCGGAACTAATGCTTTGACAGCGTGACCTCTCTCTCTCTTTCTCTCTCCAACCACCACCAGTCTTTTAGCTGCTCGCTTACTTTACTTTATGATGGTTTCAACATTTTATTAACAGCATGATTTCATTTGCTAATTCAGGGAAATTGAGAAACCTTTGCTTATTATTATTACTACAACGAGAGTCGTCTCTCCATGAATCTGGCTGAGAAACATGGTGTTCAAACGAGCAAAAAGAATCATGATTATGTCGATAAAATGCGTTGCTGTTGATGTTGTTGTTGGTGGTTGTTATTGAGTATAAAATACATAAATGAAGTTCAACAACAGTCAGTAAGAGTCGCATTAAATTTCAATTCTTTCCCCATAAAAAAGTCCAACAAGCGACTTGTATATATTTTTTCTCTCTCTCTTGAATTGTCTGTCTATACTCTATGATGGGCGTTTGGACGGTTAATACGTATGGTGCGCAGTTTATTTTTTAAAAAAACGAGAGAAAAATATGGATAATCAGTCTCCTTGACTGGCAGTAATTTGAATTTCTTGTTCAAACTGAACATTTTCTTCTTCTCAGGTTATAAAATATAAACAAGAATTATTATTACCTACGATGAAGAAAAAACCTTTTTTTGCAACTACCAACCATATTTTTTTAGAGACGGAATATAAAAATATATATATCGTGTATATTTCAATCGTCAATGAAGTTTGATGGTTTGTTTTGTTTTGTTTTTTTCTTCTTTTGCTGTAGGCAAAAATTATTGTTGGTCATAAATTTTCAAAGATTTTTTATACAAGAAAAAAAAAATAATGCATTGATATTGGTCTTTGGCCGTGTTGGTCTGTGAAATGTGGAAGGTTGATGGTTCAAGCCGTTAAAAAAACCCAACAAATATATGTATTGTTTGTTACAGATTGAATATGTGTATATTTGGCAAAAGGGCATACACATTTATTGCATATTTTTTTGTTTGTTTGTACAAAAACTTGTGACTTTAATTGACGAGGATAGACCGATGAAGGAAAAAAATATGAACATGCTATATTATATTTTATCTCCTGATTAATAACAGGTGAAGCAGGACGAGACTGAAACTTCAAAGCAATATTTTTTTGTATCCCTATATGAAAAAATAATAATAATCATCATAATAATAACACATGTAGCTGAATGGTATGTTGTATATATGTACAATTATGATTATTATGATTATCCTTTTTTATTATTATGTGTATAACAACAAGGTAGGATGATGCCTATTAGTCGGATGACTGGTTTTCAACCATGATTAACCACATAGTTATAAATTAGTACAATTGTAAGTTGTAATGTTATTTTTTTTAATGCTGCTGCTGTTTTGTTAGTACTTTTTTTTCTAGAGACGGTGTATGCTTAAAAATATAATGTATTTCCCCATGTGTGTATGTGATTACCTTGATTATTACGCACCTGCTATTATATTGTCAAGAACTAGAAAATCCGGTGAAATTATTGTGATGAGAGAATGGCACAATCAGATGTATATTTTTTTGATTGAACGGCTAAAAAAAATTACATTGCATTTTTGGTAGTTTATGTTTTGTAAAATGTAAAGTTTTTCGTATTCATTTTTTGTTTCATCTTGGTTGCTTTTTTGAGCTTGATTCTATAGGGAATTATTAACTGTGGCGTCCTGCGAATTAAGTAATTGGATAATTACAACTGCGAAATGTTTTTGACTGACAGATGATAGAAAGAGTTGAAGTTTCACACAAAAGGAAATCAACCGAAACTTCTTTTCAAATAGGTAGATAGGTACATAATAAAATATATTTTAGATGTTGATTTGTGGTAATGTGTAAAAAAAACTAGTTTCGATCACTAGGTTCATGTACCTTGAATTAAATACGTATTGGGTTTCTTTTTTCTAAATGTGAGGAGTGTTTCTTTATTTTACAAGAGCTGCTTTTTTTAAACCCTTGTCAATTATCTATTTTTGCTTCGGATCCCCAGATTAAACAATATAATCTGTTTAAAAATGATTTCTTATAATTAATAGATTTTTAAAATAAAAAATGTGTAAATACTCACTTGTGATATTGTGCTTGTAAAAAATTAAACTCTTCTTTTATACGATCACATGATTCTCCAACAGAAAACTTGAAGGGTTGTCCGGGTTGTGGTGGGCCCTGTAACAAATTTTTTTTATCAGCATTAACACCACAAAAAGACATTTGATTTTTTTTAAATGAGTAAAAATATATTAAAATTATAAATTATACATCAAATCATATTACATGCAACAATAAATTATAATAATAAAATATATTAGGAATATAAAAATGTATACATATATTTACACACAAAAGAAGCAAAGGATAGTGTGATAAGGAATATTATATGAATGAATTTGTGTATAAGATATATATATTTAAAAAATATTAGTATTCGGGAGTTACTTTAGACACGGTGGTGATGCTTACCGGGTGTCTGGCAGCGGCCGCTGCTGCAGCTGCCGCATTCATTGCTGCTGGGTACATTATACGTTACACACGCATCTCACAAAATAATATATTTATTATCTACGCCTATAATAAAAGCACACTCTTGAGAATTTCCACTTGAATCAAACTTCACTTTCCTTTCCTCTTCCTATCAATATTATTTCTCTATTTATTATTCTAAGCTCACACTCTCTCCCTCCTTTTTTTTCCTCTTGCTTTCTTCTTCTTCCTCTGTTGCTGCTGCTGCTGCTGCTATACTACTACACTTACAAAACTATTTTTTTTACTATTTATCTACCTCTCACTTTATTTTTCACTTTCACTCTCTCTCTCTCTCTCTTCTACTCCTCCTTGTCGTGGCAGAGGTCTACTTCAATAAAAAACAAAAAAAGCACAAATAATAACACTACCACACTTAAAACACCATTCCTTCTTCTTTTATCTTCTTCGCTCTCGAAAAAAAACTATGAAAAACTTTTTTTTCCCGGGATTCACTTCACTTTAACACTTGAACTACAATAAAAAATATATATATACGCGACACAATCAATAATACATATGTGTATACCTATTTACTGTGTAAAATATATAGTCTTATCTGAGCTTCTTTTTTTATAAGAGACAAAAAAAATATTGTATTCATACAAAAGGTCACCGTATTTATATATTTTGACGTAGTTTGACAATATTTACGTACAAAAAATTATTTTACACAAAGTTAAAATAAATAAATAAGCCGTGTGTTTTTCTCAAAAAAAATATAAAATAAAATTTTCCCTTCTTTTTTTTATACTCCCCTCAGAATAGATTGAAAAACTTTAGCTGATCTTTGTATATTATAGGACACACTCACTATGTGAGTGATGATACTATATATTCAGCTACGAGATTTCTTTTTTCCTTTTTTTTTTCTTTTCTCTTTCCCTCTTTTCTGACTAAAGAAAGTTTATTGTTGAGAGCAAAGGCTAAATCTGTTCAATATTGTCTCTTGTAAAAAAAACTGTGTGTGTGTGTATTGAGAAGGACAGACAGTTACAAAGAGTAAGAAAGACACACTCTCTCACAAACGGACCCACACATCGATAACAAGTTTGGTTGAGTCCAAAAGGAAAAAAGTAGTTGGCCAACAGAGAGAAGGGAAAAAAGAGATGTTGTAATCGAGAAAAGCTGTAAAAATGTCTTGTCTAATGGTTTTACTCTCAACTATCCAATCCAATAATGGCCAAGTAAACAGTTCTCAAGATACACTGTATCTATCTATCTATCTTGCCACCACTTCTACCACCACCACCGCCGCCGCCGCCCGTGTTACCTAAAATACACATAAGAACAACACGATGACGTTTTTTTTTTGGCTTTTTGTTGGTTACATGGATAAAAAAAATATATGTATAACTGCTTATAGTAGTAGTGCCACTACTACTACTACTACTACAACTCACTCAACAACTTAAAAGGTCACAAGTATAAAAAGGGAAGGAGCTGACGTGACATAATAATATGTTTGTACTCTCTCCAAACACACACTTTTTTCACACTCAATCACTTTTTACGTTTTTAGGTTAACACTTTCCTCTTTTCTTTTTTTCCTGACTAAAACCGAAACGTGTGTGTGTATGTTTCTTTTACGATAAGCTTTTTTTTTCTTTCTTGTGCCGACAACAATGAAAGCTGTTTCACAATTTGATGGAAACTTTTTTTGTCAATAAGTTTTCTTTCACTTTTTTGGGAAAAAAAGACAAAAACAAAACTTTTTCCTGTTACATGAATGAATTCACATATTATTTTGCTGATGGCTGAGTTCCTTGATTTTGTTTTCTTCTGTTGGTTATTGAGCTCCAGATAAGAACATCCAGCTTATTTCAGGGCCTGGGAAAAAAAGAACAATAAACATGATTACGTTATAAATTTGTTGCATAAATTATCTAATAGTTTATAGTAATTAGTTTATAGTTTTTCCGTTTGCATTTACGCTTGATATAAATAAACAACCACCTTTATTTCAGGTGTAACAATTGTACTTAGCTTACACGTCACCATAAATCGGATAACCAACTAAAAAAATGCACGTTTCTTGTTGCAGGGATCTTAATCTTAATACTTAATTCACTCTCTAATTGCATACTGCACATTGATACCAAGAAAAATGCATAGGTATGTCCCACATATAACAAAACAAACAAACAAAGGCTCATCATTTAGGTACGTTTTTTCTCTTTCCATTAATTCAGGTAATAAGTATTAATGATAGTCCTGTCCTCCATCCGTCATTCATTTTCTTTTTTTTCTGATGAATGAGAGCAATTTAGCCTAAATATAATGGTGTGTACAGTGTCAACAGGAATTTACGTTAATTTACTTTTTGCACAATCATAATAATTGTTCTCTCGTAAAAAAAAAAATTCGTGTGTGGCTTTAATGTGCATATTGAACACTGTACATTTACACAGCTATAAAAGAAGTACTATTATTGCTGTTATCATAATGTGTTTTATAACTGCTGACTTTGATATAGTTTATATTAGTGAATTCTAGTAAAATGCAATACATTTTACAAAGAGAAGAGTTAGCAGAGTTTATATCAAATGCACTATAAAAAATAACTTTATGTATGTGTGCGTGACTTGCATTCATCGACAGTAAAATTACTTGCTTGTAAAATTAGTGTGTGATTTTATAGTAGTGAAAGAAATATGCATGATCATCATCAACATCATCAAAAAAAAAGTATCTCACAAAATTGCTCAACCAAGCTTTAAGTGTGGGAAATGGTTTTTTGACACCAGTTTACTTCATCCAAAAAATAATCATCTAAAGTAAAATGTATGTGATGTGATGATGAGGACGACGACGACGAAGGAAACCACTTTTCACATATTATGTACATGTTGTTGAATTGTTGTTGACGGCGATTATATATGGGAGCTCACAGTAGCTCACCCATAACAATTTCCTCCCCTCTCATTGTAATTTTCCCGTCACACAAATGCACACGTCGTAATCTAGCTAAGGTAATTGGAAAATATATTTATATATATGTCTCGTGAAAAGGAAAGTAACGTTTGATGATGGAAGATGATGATGATGCTGATGATACACTCTCGTCAACACACAAAACAGACTGCTGACAACAGTACAACCGAGTCTCTGGTCAGGCAGCGTGAAAAAAATACAATGCACATATATTACGTAGGCATATAATTTTTTTTATTAAAGTTTTAACAATTTTATTTGATGTAAACAAAAGAATCTTGTCGCGAATTTTTTGTTATTCGCCAAAAAATAAAATAAATACAACATGCGACATATTGTTGTTTGTTGTTGGTGGTGGTGGTGGTGGTGAGGGGAATGACGGCGGTGAGATATTTATTTAAACGTAGCTCACGTCCCAATTAATTCTCATGTTGAATGAAAGGAGTGGGGTAATATAATTGAGTTGATATGGCAAATGGTATGGGCATGTTTACCAAAAAAACGAGTGGGCGAAATTTTATATATTATGATGTGTGATTTACTGTTGTTGTTCTGTTCTGGTGGTGGTTTTCCCTTTGTTTGAAATTCGCATTATGTATATTACTTATGCATTTACCATCACCTTCTCCAATTGAACAAATTGTGTTGTAATTTTTTTTCAAATTTAAAATAGGCGTGCCATTTTTTGCACACTATACTTGCAGTTCTGGTGGTGGTTTTCCCTTTGTTTGAAATTCGCATTATATTACTTATGCATTTACCATCACCTTCTCCAATTGAACAAATTGTGTTGTAATTTTTTTTCAAATTTAAAATAGGCGTGCCATTTTTGCACACTATACTTGCAAAAAAAAAAGAATTTGCAATTGATGTAGACAGACACAACATACACCTATTATAAGATGTTATTATTATATTGGACTACATTTTTTTGCACACACTTGAAAAAAAGTACAATAAATTTTCAACAAAAAAAAGTATTTCGTTTGGAATGTAACAATAATAATAATACGACGACGACAATTACAAAGTGAACAATAGTAAACTGTTGTTGGAAAATTATTTTGGTTGCGTGTCAGTCGTCTTATAAAAATAAATAAATGTAACAATAATAATAATACGACGACGACAATTACAAAGTGAACAATAGTAAACTGTTGTTGGAAAATTATTTTGGTTGCGTGTCAGTCGTCTTATAAAAATTTTATATAAGACATTTTATTTACGTAGTTTGTTTATACGTAAATGTACATGGTTTAAAAAACGTATTTAAAGAACTAGAGAGAAATAAAACCACACAGGCAGTAGCAGCAGTAGCGTTGGAGCAAAGAAAAAGGCAAAAAAATTATACAATTATTAGCTATCCCTCTGCTGCTGATATTTAATACGGACTCCGAAGACGACGACTATTATTACCATTTTCAGCCAAGCCATTAAAGAGCGACCATTAAAACTCGGTGTAATGCATATTACTGCATATTATTATTTATTTACCTCGCAATCAATAGGATTAAATCCAAATCTAATTGTAAATAATATTCTCTCTGCTAAATTGTCTAATTAGGGAGCTATATAAGCAGCTTTGGAGCGGTTATCAAGCAATAAAATGGTAATAAAAAACCAGTAAGTATATAGCTTGTGTGTGTGGAATCATATTAAAAAAACCATNTAAAAAAACCATAATACATTTTGCATTGATGATCATGCTATTTGGGTTTATGATGATGATGATCATTGTGATGATTATGATGGTAAATGATGATGAAAGGACTAGTGCACTACACACTATTACAACAACTACTAGCAGTACCAGTGGAAAACCCAAAAACCCACCACAACCAATAACAATAAGATGGAAAAATTATGTTCGTACGTGGAGAAGCGTAGTAATAGAAGCTCGACAATAATAATAATAATAATAATAATAATATGCAACGTATTGCGGTTGATTCGTAGGAATGTTAGCCACGATAAAGAACATTTTATGTAGAAATTACTTAGCAAAACATGTTTTCCATACATGCATAATAATAATTCCACTTTACACGATGAATCCATGCCACATAATATAGGTATGTATGTGTTTTGTGTATAGAGAAACTATTTAAGTTTTTTGGATTCTTTACTGCTATATACTTTGTAGTAGTGAAAACCTCCACAACCATCAGGATGATGATGATCATCCTCATGATCACATCAACCACGAATGTAAAGTAAATAAGAAGAGTGCAAAGTGCTATATGTGGTCGTTATAATAATATGAGCGTGTAGGTATATAGAGAGATACTCCAACATGTGTAATGCCACTACCACTACTACTGCAAATCCTAGAAAACCCAAAACTAGTCACCGCAATAACACACCAAAAACCCTAACCAAAATTCAAAAGGGGTTATTTCAACACATTTGCATAGGGATATTATTATGAGTGTGTGTACATATATAAAATATATAATTTGAGCACCATGCAGAGAAGTAAAATTATTATTTTGATGCACATACATGCAGGCTTTATACAGTAGCTAGAGATTTATACAGTAGTAGTAATTTCGGTTGCAATGAAAACCAAACTAATTCAATGACTAAAAGATGTATGATGGTTGGATGGTTATTATTAGGTATAAAACCGGAGGAATTAATGTCAGGCAAAAATATTAGTATTATTATTATTATTATTATTATTATGTGTATGTAGTAGTATTACATTCTCTCTGGCAGTTTTTATTTTATTTTGGTTGACAAGGACTCACGAAAGTGTGGTTTTACAAAGTAGATATGTAACCCGATTCCATTATACTACTATTTCTGCTTATTGCACTGTGTAGTTTCAGAGAGAGAGAAACATTGTGTGCTTTATGAGCTGCTATGAACGTTTTATAGATTCGTAAAGTAAACAACAACCAACCAAATACTACTTAAACACCACATAATTTACAGCAAAAAAAAACTAGCTAGTGCTTTTGCAATAAATACAGCAGGGCTCTTTGACTATGGTAATTTTGCTACCTATTTCTAGACTTTAGACCATAGAGATTGCAGTTGAAGCATACAAGTTTTTAGCATAATAAGCAAAACAATTGTGCAAAATGACAGCATGATTTTAAATTGCAATGGTTTTGGGTTTCAAATGACATTCTGTCATTATTATTATAATTCTACATTCATAGACGCATAGATAAACTTATAGCAATAATAAGCACCAAAAGTATATAGTGGCAGTGGTCACGGCGGTTGGCTGTTTATGAGGTGAAGCTTTTTTGACTGCATCATTCAACATGATGATCAGCATAAAATGGGAAAAAAGTGAAGCCCATGAGCAAATTTCTCCGTACACACACACACAAGGAATATAGTAGAGAGATAGAGAGAATGGGTAGCAACAGAGTTATAAAAAATAACACTCTCCGCCGGAAACTCGTGGTTTGTGCCTATTATATTTGATGTGGTTAAGTATCCCCTCACATCCAAGAGCGGCAAGCCACGTAAAAGTGGTTCTCTTAAAATGTAGCTTGCTATATCTGCTATACTAAATTCCTTGGCAAATTTGTGTTTGAAATCAACAAACAAAGTGAAACAAGAGGGAAAATTTTGGTTGATAATTCTACTTGGGTTTTCAAAAAAAAATCGTTTTAGGTTTAAGACGACGTCAAAAAATATTAAAAATATTTTCATTTCAATCTAGATAGTTCAATTGCGTATTTTGAAGATATTTGTAGTGTCAAAATATTAACGAAGTGGTGGTGGTAATGGTATGACGATGCTAGAACAGCAGCGTCAAAAAAACAAGCTTTATGTATGTACCCTAACAAACAGCGTCAAGTCGTCCTCATCATGTCGATTACATCACACACGTCACCACTACTCACCACAAAAAAACTTTTGTACAAGTGCATACATACACCACCATCATCTTTGCCGTGATCATCATTACAAAATTATATGACGTTTTTTTGCAGCAATTGAATAGTCAAAAAGATATAACAAAAGGGTAAAGTAATAAAACATGCTTAACAAGTAGTTAGCAAACCAACGTTAAGTATTAGTATCTGTAGTAGTAGTTGTTCTTTAACCATTATTGTGTAAATACACATGCAAATTATTTTTTTAAACAAGTTTTACTCTCCCCAGGGGAAAAACAATTTTCTGTGTGGTGTAAATTATGTTTTATGCCGCTTGTAATTGCAGCTGAACAATTTATCCAATTAGCGTCACTTTACCATCGGCAACAATAACAAAATCATGATCATATCCGGTCCTTTCTCAAATCTGGTTGCACTACTCAAAATGCAAAATAATAATAATGTGTATACCTACCTAATAAATTATAAGGAAAATTACTCAGCAAAAATATGCCTAGGACTTTTTATTGCGACAATATGATAACAAAAAAATGGAAAAATGTTTTGGGCCACATGAGTCGTCCACAAGCTTGCCCAGAAATTGTTTTTCTTTTATAGGATTGAATTTATCACTTCTTGAGGTAACCCATTAATATGCCTTAGTACTAATCACGCATCGACTTGTGATCTGAATAAAACTATCTGTTCCGTACGAATTACCTGCACGGTACACTACGCCTGAATATTTGTTCAAATTTAGTTAGTGCTGTTGTCCTCCTACAATTTTTTAACTATACAAGTTAATTTTTTTCAATCAAAGCAGAAGCTATAATAAATCCATCTTTTGATAGGTTTGGTCTCAGACACGTATATATTAAAAATGTCTTTTTGCACAATAATATGCACACGTTCTTATGTACACAAGGTCTCAGCTACCCCGACCTAAGTCGATTTACTCTTCAACGCCACGAATGTTTGTTCAAGGAACAACAACAGCAGCAGCTTTTAAACTCCACTATGCATTTCACTCAGGCTACCCAAAACATTTTAATATTTTTTTAAGAGACCACGCACATCGGAGAGAATCTTGCTCCGTTTTATTCGGTCCTTGTATCCATCATCGGCGTACATTGCACCACAAACAGACATTCATCATCATCATCGCGTCATCCACCTCTTTCAATTCAAACTTTTTTACATTTTGCAAGTAATAATTCACTTTCCTAAAATTACAGCGCATATTATTACAACATAATATTATTTTTTTCAACACTTTTTCTTCTTCAACAAACACACATTGTTCAACCAAACCATAACATCCCTTTTTCCACTTTTCATATACCATCATGTATGCCAAGTGTGTTTCACCACTTTTTGAACATTTGAACCAACTGAATTGGACGTCAAATCACCATCATTGCACTCTTGTGGTTGTAGTGATGCTCAAGTACATAGCATGCGGTTTTGTGATGTGATGATGATGATGATGTTGTTCATGTCATTGGTGCCATGCCAAAAGTAACTAAACGTGCAGCACAATACTAAATACATACCTATAAGTGCATGTCGTCAATGCCATTTGATGATGAGCCAAGGAAAGTAGACAAGGCGAAATATTTCGGTCAACAAAAGGAAACAAGTTAAACAAGGTGATTAATATCAGATGTGTTTAATTTGGAGACACACCAGTTTTTTTCAAAAACAAACACTTTAATAAGAAGTGCAATAAATTCTGAGTAAAAAATTCACTACATTTTAATACGGACCACAAAGAGTATACTGGACCGGTAAATTAGGAAAGGCTTCGTGGAGACACCATATCCTTGAAGATTTAACTTGGCTCCTTTGGTCGAATACATTTTTTTTGTGAAGGCTCAGTATCAAATGAAATCGACGATGCATAGGTTAGTGACACTTTTGATGACAACTCTATTTTTTTGGATTTCATCAAAAAAAAATCATCGTTGAGAAATTTATTATTTTCTTATCTGTCTCGCCTCCTATTTATAATAAATTGATTTTTACTCTTTCATCATCATCATCATGATTCTCTCCGGTTTTTACTCGCTCCTCTGGTACATGAGAGCAAACAAGGCGAGCCATTCATGTTTTTACGAGTTTTACAGATGATAATAATTTTTACGACAAATATCAAGTGGAGGGAGAAGAGCCCACTACTATACAAATATATACATACCACACACACGACAAAACGGCGACGACGACGGTATAAAAATTGAAGTTGAATAATAATAATAATAATAATAAAAGGAGAGGAATAAAAATGGTAGCATCACACTTTAAGGAAATATATAATGTGAGTGTGTGTGTGTGTGTGCGAATGCATGGGTTTGTAAATAGAAAGGCTGTTATATATAAAATGGGACGATAATGATTATGCTGTTGATGTTGATATGATGATTCAATATTGCATGAAAAGGTTTATGATCACTTATAAAGCATAAAATATATAAAGTATTAAAGAGCCCTATTATTCACTGGTTCTCTTGTATCGCTGCTGCTGCTGCTGCTGTTGGTCGTTATGCCTGATAGCTCGTGAAATAGTCTAATGATCAGGATGATGATGATGATGATGCTGACGAAGCGAACGCACAAAGCTGTTCACACTTGGCTAACCATGAATTGACTCGCGAGGAAAAGTATCTGCCGTGCCCCACACACTCACTCACTCAACAACATAGCATTCAATTTACGCCTTCTATACAAGGAGGACATGGACTAGACACAGGGTGTTGCTGCTTCTGCTACTGCTGGAAAATATTTTTTTTTAAACACGAAGAGACTACTAGACACAGCAGTCAACAGAGACAACAATAGTTGTGTAGTAAGTAAGTGTTCTCGTCATCATCATCATCCTCATCCTCACTGCTTTTGCTTTAAAACAGTCTATTGGGCCATATAAAGTATAAGAATGAAATTACGTTTTAATATTAATCGTGAATCATGATGATGATAAGGATTTCCTTGAGCTTTGTGAATTTCATAATACACACAGAGGATGGCATCATTACTACACGACAACTCTGTAAATGATGATGATGATGCTACACCACTTCTTGTTGTAGTGTAGTAATGCTCTTGAAAAACTAGTGAATAGAGCTCAGGACGACGACAACGACGAAGCTTTTACAAGTTCAAATAAGACTGCCATTCAAAAGCACACTGGAAGATAGAGCATTCGCACACAAACAAAAGTTTTATGGTTAAGTACACATTCATTCATTCATTCACATTCATTCACCTAATCAAAACAGCGAGACTGATTGTGAGACTTGTGACGTGACTTGACGACTCTGTCGTCGTCACATTTTGTTGGAGAGGGAGGACGTGATAGAAGAAGAAAAATTTATTTAAAAAAAAGATGACGAGTTTATTATTATTTTTGATCACAGGAAAAGTAAATAATAATAATTGCTCCCGCAAAACTCTTTCTTTTTTTATGTCAAAGCATCGTCACAGAAAAGTGACCTTATATTTTTAAATTACACACAAAGTAATTAATACAAGCAGCAAACTGTGGCTATCATCAGCACTATCTAATTAAACAAACCACTACTCCGAAAGTGGTCTTCAACATCAAAAGCATGTGGTATTTTTTTAAACAATTATTTATTCCAGAGGGAAGCATATATGTAGGTTTCTTAATAATGACACACAATGTCATTAGATTTCATCATGTAGTATGTATGCCTGCACGTATAAAATTGAATTGTGTGCAAGAATAATATTCCAAAAAGGAAAATATTACGTCTAATTTAATTCTCTCTCTCTCTCTCTCTCTTACCACAAGAAAATGTCAATGAATATAAGTCTTTTCCTTCCACTTAAGGAAAAAGTAAAAATGGTTGGTTGGCTGGTTGAATGAAAAGGACAAAGACTTTTGATTCGTGTGGTTTGCTGAAAAGGTTTCTTTAAGACGAAAAGATACTGCGTAGTAGTAAAGTAGTAGTAAATGCTACATACATACATATATTTTTTTGGGGGTTTAAGACCGTAACGAGCGGATGAAGAAATCAAGTGAACCAAAGAATGATTTTTCTGCGGTTGTTGGCTCTTTTCTTTTCAGTCTTCTTCTTCTCCACCACCGCACTTCTCTCTTTTTTCCCTAACCTTTAGCAAGAAAGAGAGAAATACATTAAAAGAAGAAGAAAAAAAGACGATGATGATGATAAAATGATAGTAATGTTTGTGTGATATGTCCTTAGACTGGAAAAAAAGACAGGCTATTTTTTTTCTACAGCCTGCCAAAAAAACTCCCTTTGTTCTCAATGAAGATGATGAGTTGGACCGGATACGATGACTTCACTTTTAAACTTTTTTTTCTTTTCATAATACTATCAAAGGAATATATATATATTTTGTCGCTAGAAATGTAACTTCTTTGTATTGTGTATAAAAGAGAAAGGATAACTCTTCATCTCAGCACACACCACTCACAACCACCACCACTACCACTGCTGGTGAGGTGGATTATAATAATAAACAGCGTAAAAAGTAACAACTTATTTTTTTACACTGTCATCTCATCATTATCAACAACGACCAAAAAAAATACTTGAAGCGTTGCATACCCACTCTATGTACGTGTATGTATGTTTGTTAAATCCAAAGTGGCTTTTATGGAAACATATTTGACATTTAACGATATCATCCCCGCCTTCTAATATTTACCCAACCACCACCACCATATATTATTATTAATATTATCATAAAAATTGTACTGGTATTTTTACTATGTATTATTTTATATCTCCAAACATATTATTAGTATAAATTATGATATGCATAAGTAGTTCAATTATTGACTTCATATATTACGTAAATATTACGTACGTTGAAAGTACTCACACTATTGATTTTTCATGTATTTTTTCGTTCGTGGTTTCAATATTTCTTCCAGAAAAAAAAATTATTATGTCTCTCTGGAATTACCAACCGCAAAATAAAAGGATGAACTCTGAAGAAATTCTGGAATTATTATGACCACAAGCATGATGATAATAGGTATAAACAGGAAAACGACATTTTACGGTTTCGTCAGTATTTTTTTTACTTGAAAGAAAACCTCAATACCAAAAAAAAATCCAGCCAAACAAAAACATATTTGGTAATAATATACCTACACATAAGAAATATGTGAAATTCTACCATAATTAGACCTTTTCACCACAATACCATAATACCATCATCGTAATCACTCATCAAATTCATCCATCAAAATTCCAGTAAATATTTTAGTGCAAATAAAAAGAAGGAAAAATTGATGAAGGTTTTTATACAAAGGGAATGTACGTACTTATATGCAAGTAAGTCTAATTATTAATTTAGCATGTACTCGCATTTAAGTGGATAATGCTATCGTGATGTATTTTGCGTATTTTGCGGGAAAAAAATAGTTTCCACTGTTTTGCCCAATATTTTATCAGTCACATATATTTTGGTCCCCAAAACGATTATGAAAATATGGTCGTCGTTCACAAATGTCTTAGGCGCTAAAAAAATCATTAATATTGGCTAACTCAAAAACTTTAGCTACTTTTGACAATGAGACAGGAGAAGAGAGACGAGAGCCCGAATATGAAAGAAAGATAAAACAGGTTAAATATGCGTGCAAGTTATTTAAAAAAAATAGCTAGGGTATGGACACCGCAAAAAAAGGAAAATTGTTTTTTTAAATGTCATATTCATATGTCAAAAGTAATCAATCAACCTAGATATTATATTGATTTTTTTTTGAACCTGCTGTACAAAAAAAAACTGACATTTCAACCTACTGCTGATTTGCAAAACAAGAAAGTTTTTTATACCTTTTTTTATAAATATATGGATTTTATGATGATATAAAATATTTTGTCATTCGGTTTGCGTAAAAAAAATATATCAAGAACAATTTCATAGAGAGAGAGCTTTCTCAAATAATTTTTTTGCATGTTTCTGTTTTGTCTTATTTCTTGTTCCTTTTTAGGTTCCACCAACTCTATAAATAATAGATTACTGCTTTTTGGCAAAGTAATCGCTTATGCGTGTCATGATTTACATATTATAACTTTTTTCTTGCATATACTTTGCTCAAATACTCAATATGATTGTATGACTGTTTGAATTTCTTAACCATTTACCTTGTGTAAAATATATATCATCTAAAAAAAGAAGAAGAATAAAAAACAGTCAAACATGTTAGAATTTTTTTGTTGTCAGTTTACCTTGCAAAAAAAAAGTTTTGCAAATCCTTGACTTATATATTTTTCGCCAAAAAAATAATACAAGTTATATCAAAGCAAAGAATGAAATACCTTTTTCAAAAGCAAATCGAACTTTTAAATTAAATCCACATTACGGGAGATATATATTATCTCATTGGAATTCCTTTAATTTAAATATTTATGTAAGTAGTTTATTCCCTGTGGAAATTTCAGCATGTGTCTGTATATGTAAGTATGTATGTTTAGAGAATGGGAAAACAAGATAAAAAATAGTGTATAAAAATGCTATCAATTTTTACGGTTTGCCGCAGAAAATATATAAATTTCAATACGAAATATGCATACATATAATATGTACATATGTGTGTGTGTGCCTGTGTAAATATTGGTTTTTAATGTGATACAAATTCAATTTGCCAAAAAAAAAGTGGAGAGCGAGTGAGACAACGACGACGACGAGACGGGATATATAAACATGTCAGTTCCATGTGGTATTTTATTTGTGGAGCAACACTTTTTTTTAATGTGTGCTTGAACAGCAAAAACATTTTGTACTTGAAATTATGTACGTTTTTTAAAAACACTTTACATATATTATATGTGTATGTATATGTATACATTTTTAAATTACTGATTCCATTAAAAAAAAAAAAATCCGACCGACGACATGAGAAGGGAGTACAGAAAAAAATATAAAACACAATAGCGAGATAATAATAAATGACGGGAAGCGAGACGCCATGCTTTGCTCAGTTGGCAAAACCGTAAATTTTGGTTGAATAATAAGATGTATATCAGTAAACGTTCTTTTTTACAATCATCATCATTATTATAGCATGAGCACTGAACTGCATGTAAACACTGTATTTCCATTACATAAACTCATTTTATTTCACAAAAAAAAGACAAGAAGAGTAAAAGTGTAGGTAGGTACGCATGTATATCGCCTTGTCTTTTTAGATGCCTTACAAAAATAATAAATATTACGAGAGTGTCAATGAAACACAGGGGCGTGTTTTTAAAGGAGTGAACAGAGAGCAGCAATTTTTTATTTAAAAAAAAACAGGAGACATTGACATGTTTATCATAGTAATTATTATAATTATGATAATTGTAATGATTATTGTATGCACTAAAGGAAGTCGTAGAGTTTATTCTTTTAAAACTTTTTTCTTCCTTTTTTCTTTTATGCCAGTACAAAATAATGCAAATGAATGGGTTTAAAGTGTATATACTATGCTGCTTCCATATTCAGTGTTTTTAAAGGATTTTTGTCACGAAACCATTTTACGTTTACATTAATTCTTTTTTTTATATATTATCATTATTTATCATTGTTGATCATGCCAAGCGGGCATGCATTTCAAATCCTTTATTCACTTCACTGTAGAGAAATAAAATTAAAAGTTGTAGTAATGACAGTAGCGGAACTGGCACATTTAAAAAAAAAACTTTTTTTACGCTCAGGCATAATATATTATATGCTAATAGATATTATCTCTTGTTTTTTTTTCAAAACAACTTCAAATAATTTGAACCTAATTGACTGCAAGTGTTATAAAAGCGTATTATTATTATTATTATTTTAGCTGAAAAAAAAGAAACTAAATGATACAAGCTCCATTTTATTTATTATTATCTCAGTACAAAAATCTACCGCCGCCGATATAAAAGATAAGTCAATTTAGCAAATTTGTTGCAAATTTGTTGCCCATAAATCTTTCCAAATTCAGTAATTTGCTATGCCCCCATGCACTTTAGAAATTACAAAACGGTCGACTCTCTCTCTCTACATATATCGATGGGCTCATGTAGATGTAATTTAATTTGGATTAGCATGAAAATCTTTTGCCTTGATGTAGTACAAATCTCTTTTTTGTATATATTTTTTTTGCCAAAGTAAAAATTTGGAGCACCAAACAAACAAAAAATAACAAAAAAGGAGTAACATTACATGTCTACAAAATTAAGCTTATCGGAGAGGAGGAATCTACAAATAGCCCAAATAACGATGATACTGCTGCTGATCATCATCATCATCATCATGATAATAATAATAAGCACAAAGTATCTATTTTATTTCTGGGTGGTATGTTTTTGTAACGAACAATCAACAACATTGCCACGATGCAATGTTACACATTACTTACACACACATACATGTAATATGCATACACACAACATCCTATTCATTACAGCGATCAGACCAAAAAGTAGCGGTACATGGTTCACCGTACGTGTGTACACCATAACATGTCAGCACACAAGCCAACAATTTATTATCCACCGCAGCAAAGTAATACTTTTTTTGCTTCTTCTCACTCGACTCAACTCAACCCAAAGGAAATACTCAAATCTTTTTTTACAGAAAAAAAACTATATAAATGCATGAGCTTCACACATTTTGAACACCATATCCATTCATTCAATCTTTTTATTTCATTTAAAATCTCATACAGCGACTCTTGTTTGGGATATATTACCTACATATGTGCAGGTCTCTAAATCTCTATAAAATATCACATCACCACAAACAATGCCCTTTTTCAGTTTAAAAAAAATTGCAGTCACCATCATCGTCATCATCATCATATCATACTTATTATTTTTTTTATTTTTTTTGCTATCTTTATTTAACATCAGAATCCTCACCGGCACCGCGCCATCATTAACATAACAGACAAAAAAATGCTATTATTATTATTACTACTCATACTGCGACTACCACGATACACACCAAAAAGGATCTCTCTGATCTGATAAAATAATCCATAGATCACACTTTCCCATATGTGCACACCACCACCACCAACAACAACAACAACACCAGCACCAGACATAGACACACGTAGTTACATTGCTCCGCATATAACTCTGACATGCATGCCTACTTAACTTGCACCAAATCACCGTCATATCCCAGGAGGGAACTGTGTATTGTGTGAGCAAGCAAATTGAATGAAAGGAATAATTGTTTGCCTGTACTCACAATACTACCTATTATAGCATCTACTGCTATATCTTTTATGCTTTACACAAGATACACAAGAAGCAATTTAGCAACTTGCACCAGCAGCACCACCACCGCTGAAGCGTACACATATATATACTCACACAGACACAACAATGCACACATTATGTGTACATTACTGACATGATTGATAGATATCATCAATTTGTGCACAGAGTATGAAAACAGCATGTGGTGCTCTCCCATCATCATCATATCAATCCTACTCAAAACCAGTGGAAAAAGGCAACAGAGATAGAGAGAGAGAGGCAGTCAAAAAGGAGTAAAGTAGGTGAAGTGAAGCCAGGTGTTGTTGTGTAAGTAAAATAATACCATCAACTATCATCATCATCATCTTCTTCTTCTCCTTCTTCACTACTCAGCTCACATTCTCTCTACTACTACTACCAATACTACTACTGCCACTATTGCCGCCACACAATCTCTTATAACAGCCTATATAGCATACAATCAAAAGCACATAACATATAATAACACTACTGCCGTTTTACGTTGTCTCTCTGATTCTCATGTAGTGTGTTTTGTTGTGATGTTAACCCTTTTTTTTAAACTGACAGCTTTGCACTGCACTACTGCTGCTGCTGCTGCTTTTGCTACTCTAAAACGAAAGCTTTTTTATATACAGAGTCACTAAATAACGTGCACACACTCAGTCCTTTTTTTAATCTTGTATGGTCTATAACTGCTCATAGTAGAACAAAATGCGTACGCATGTAAATCTGTAGTCAAGATGACATTGATAACATTGTGTAGTATAATGGTAATGGCTTTGTGCTCTTTTTATCCTACTGCTGCTGCTGGTGGTGTGGTGGTATCAGTGTATCACTGAGAATCTCATTCGTAGTAGTAGTAAATTACAAGGGTACATATATACCAAATAAAAAAAGAAGCAAAATGCCGAGAGACAGTGTAGTGTGTAGCAGATGTGTTGTTGTTGTTGTTACCATAATAAGTCAATTAAGCCGGCTTTGCTTAGATTGATGATGAGGATAAATGAAACGGAAATAACTATTTACACCGTTTAGCGGATGAATATCATTAGATTATATTTTTTACCTGTTTTGTTCACTGCTTTTTTTGTAATGTTGTAGTTTAAAAAATATATAATTCACAGAATTCACACAGCTTCCACTTACACTCGACACATGAGTTGAAGGGGGAAAATGTTTTGAATATAAATGCCTTTATTTAATGAAAAAAGGATTTTTTTTTTGTATTTGTTCCGCTTTATACTCAAATGAGTCCAGTTTGTCAATTAACTTGGATAATGTACACATGTAGGTATGCAGAGATATAAATTTTGTTTGTTTTGTCAACATGAATTATTTCTCGGAATTCACACACGTGTTAGATGATGTGTATCAAAATTTATTGATTCATTCAAATGGGAATAATTAATTCATTACAAATGCATAAAAAACTGTCACGACTTTTCATTCACTTTTTTTATATTGGTATTTGGATTCATTCAGGTTAAATAGTGTGCACTTAATTTTTATTAGTTTTGCCGGGTTTTTTATTGCAACTGGAACAAAATTGTTTCCTATTATTTATTTATTTTTTACTAAATAACTGCAAACATTTCAATTTGTAGTTATAAAATGTCACTAGTATTCATAACACGTAAAAAGTATCCCATGAAAAGGTGCACGTTGCCCTCGCTGCCGCTGCAAGATTCCAATATAATATGTTCGCACAAGTCGCACAGTCCAAAGATGTGTAAGAGGTATGAAGCTTTTCCTAATATTCCTTTTCTTCTTCAACACCGTTACACACACCTTCACCACAATATATATACCTTACGTATAGGTAAGGTGACAACTTTTTAACTTGATTAAGAAAAAAAACTTGGCAGGAACTATTAGATCCAGATTTTTATCCAGTTGAACGCACTCACACGTTCACACTTTTGCACGACAGGAAATAATACTTTTTCCCACTTTTTTTTGCAATTTTCTTCTTCTTTTTCTCCTTTTACACAAAAACTTGTTATATAATTTTCAACCTTTCTCCTTCCGCTAGGAAAACTTTCACAAGCACTGGAGTATAAAATGCACAAGACGGTTTTAAAATCCACTAATGTCAAAAACTTAAATCCTTTCTGGTAAAGTCAGAAAAAGGTTGCATTTAGTATAGCATTTCTTACAAGTTAAACCGCTATCCATTCGCATTTGCCCACACAGCCATAGACCAAAGCCATATATATATGTAGCTTTGTAGTAGCACACGCTCATGTATGAAAGATGAGAAAACAAGTTTTTCTATTTAAACATTTGCCGAAAGCACAAAAAACAAATTTTTGTCGAAGAACGAGAGGAGCGAGCTCTGTTCTGGAAGCAAGTTGGTAAGTGACTGAAAAACATTTCCCCTCTTTCCATCCATTCAGTTAGCCACTTGTCTCAGACTTCTCCTCTCATCGTACTTGAGTTGAACTCTTCTCCTCGACGACGCAGTGGTGTGTGTGTTCTGCTGTTCTCTGTTTTGTAGCCATTGCATAGAGCTTGTCGTGTGTGTGTGTGTGTCTGTGTAGTTGTAGTTTAACAGTGCAAGCAAAGCGCTAGAGAGGCAAAAGGGGAAAAAAGCGTGTGTGTGGTTTGTGTGTAGTAGTAATTTTGTCATAAGTTTTGTTCTCATACGCTTCTCCTCTCCTTCTGTTCACTACTCGACTCGCTTAAGTGACTGAGCAAAAGCAAGCAAAGCACCCTCATCTTAATAACATTCAACTTGGGCAGTTGGGTTGTGTGTGTGTTCGCCTTTATTCTGTATGGCAGGTTTTGCTTTTTTGCATCACATCTCTCTCTCTCTCTCTCTTTCTTGCCGTTTTCGTTGTCGCCGTTGTTGCCGCAGAGCAGTCAGTTTTGCTGTTGTTGTTGCTCGTGAGAGAATGGTGAGTAGTGGTAGTGGTGCTGGTGGCAGTATGGTAGTTCTTTTTTTTGTTGCAAAAAACGACGACATGACATGCTTGTACTATTATTACATTTGCACTTCTTGTAACTTTACTTCTTTAACTCGCCTCTCAGTTTAACTTTACTACTGTTACTAATACTAGTACAACATCATGTGGTTCTTCTCTTTTCACAGGGAGAGCGGAGCATCATCGGCAGCAAATGCAAGCTATTGTATTGCAAAACTCCTTTTTGCCACCATCGTACACAACCAGAGAGCACAAACCCATTTTCTGTCTTCTTTCCTTTCTGAGCACTCTTGTCTGACTGCGAGCAAAACTCTTTTCGTTCATCGAGTTCTCTCTAAGCAAAACAGAAAATGGAGTGCCGGCAGCCCATCCATTTGCTTTGCTTTTTCCCAAAGCTTATGTGTGTAGTAAGTAGTAATATGCTCTCTTATGTACTTACTTGAACCAAACTCTCTTCTCTTTTCTCTCTACATCAAACTAGCACTTTACTGGGGAAAAAGGTGATCCTGTTGTACTTTCTAACATGTCTATTTAGCAAAGAGAGAAAATGGTGATGTTGGCGGGTGTTGGATCTTTTTAGCAAAGTGTATTATGGGAAAAGAGAGCGGCATAAGCAAAAAAGCGCTTTACTATTTTCTTTCTCTCTCTCTCTCTTTTCTCACTGGCCATGTGAGAGTTGTTTTCATTCAAGCAAGTACACATGACCATTATATATATGTAACAGAATAACAGCTTGTTATTATACCTATTTTTAAGTTTACTTTGTTGAAAGAGTACATTTATAAGAAAAGGATAATCATCATCATCTGTTCTGTTCTGAGAGAGAGAGAGGATGAAAGCAATAAGCAAGTTTGTCGGTGGAAGAAAAGGAAATCAAATGTAGTTATCCAAGTCTTTTTTCTTACTCTCCCATTTTCTATGGTTGGTGGTAATGGTGGGATAGGTACGCGGTGATGACGGTGGTACTACTGGTGGCATTATTGCATGACATGCTCCATCATCATCATCATCATATGGCATGGAATCCACACACACACACACGCTCATACAGCTTATTATTACATTTCTTTAACATTTTCCCCTTTTCCATAATTTTCTTCTTCTTCTTCTTCCTTTTCTCAATTTCTCATTTTCAGTCTTTCCGCTGCTGCTGCTGCTTGTTTATTTTCTTTATGCAAGGAAGCATATAACCGTGCGGTATACATGGAGAAGGAGGTGCAGAAGAGGAGATGAGTGAGTTTTCATACTTTATTTTTTATATATTTATACAGCAGAAAACGACGATGACATGCATGCATTCAGTCAACCAAAGAAGAGAAGAGTGGGTAAGCAAACAAGCGTGAATGCCTCAGTGCATGAAAGTTGTGTAATGAAATATATAATAATATGTACATCCACATAAAGTGTAGTAGTAGTTTTAGTATAGTATGTAGTAGCAAACCGTGGCAGTGACAACATCAACATCGCCCTAAAACACACAAAAACATGGAATATGCCAAAAGATTTACTTTACCAGAAGCTGCGTGACATGCTCATGTATGTACAGTGTGTAAGTAATAATAATAGTACTCAAAAGTCTCTCATGTTGTTGTTTGCAAAGAGAGAGAGAGAGAGAGAGAGAGAGAGAAGGACATGCCATGCCAGAGCCAACATTTACAATACTAATACTACCACCAAAACTAACCAAGCTTTGAGAGTAGAGTCGAGCCCCGTCGTCATTTTCATCATCATCCTTTTTTTTACAACATGCCATCATCCTCATCATCATCATCATCAACAACATCACACAGTGATAATCCTCCTCATTCATACACTTGCACCCGAGAAACTCTTCTGAAGCCGATCATCATCATTATCATCAACATGATGATGACGAGGAGACGAGACTCTGGTGATGAGCGGAACCACACTCATAGTAATGGTTATATTAACAAAAACACAACAACATTGAAAGCATATATTATACAACTTTTTTTCCATGAGAAACAAAGATTATTATAGGGAGATGAATGAATATTATGAGAAAAGATGAGTGCTCCTTGTACACATAAATACTTTTTCCGCTTTACTCCTCCGCACTCCCCATTCCACAAAATATTATACTTTTTTCCTGTGTGTATATATATATACCTACTACACTACTGCTCATGATGACGACGATTACTACTATCATTATTTTTACAAGCAGCTTGCCGTCATATTTTTTTTGCTCATTCAGGATACAAAACTTATATGCATGTTTACCTACTCACATTATATCAGCAAGATCCCTCCACGAAATATAGGGTATGTACAAACACAAATAGCTTTGCCCATTATTATTTGTTACTGCTGATAACGACTATTTTGTGTGAGTATTAAAGTTAGTTTTTTTAACGCTAGAGCTAAATAACGTTTGCCCTCCCCCTCAACTGAGACAGGACCTGTAGATGACACAACATCAGTAGCAAATCATAATATTTTTTTTATATACATGTTGTGTAACATAAATATACAGGATACAACAACATGTTCGTAAGTAAATATAGGAAGCAAACATGAAGATAGGCATTTATGTATGTATGTATTTTTGAAATTTTTTTTTACAGTGAATCTCTTGTGTCTTTGGAGAATGCCTAAATAAATATATAGTATGTTTTTTTCTCTCTCTTTCCACTGTGTATAATATATAACTGTTTAGAGAGATTTGGAGTGAGCGTAGCATGCATAATTCCATCATCAATTGCTTTACCATAAACTAACCATATGCTCAACTTTTTATTGCTTTCTTCGTGCACGAAACGAATTTCCTCTGACTGATTTCACGAAATAAATCTCTTATTGCCAACAACGAGCATATTTAAATGTGGGTATACCTACTCGGGCAAAAAAAAGAAGAGAAGAATCTATTGAATAATGCATTATCATCATCAAATTTTCGAGTTTCCTCGCAGGCTTAAAAAAGCTCACGTCGTCGCCATTCACGCTTTCGTCCTCAATCTTTTAACGTTTCAAACTTAATATGTTCATATACATGGACTTAATTCATATATTATACTATTTTTTTGTACATGTGTGAGAATGAATGTGATTTGTATCGGGCATATGTTCTGAAATACACTACTATGCATACATATATAAGTTTACCGACAGAGATATAACATTATCGTTTATGTGGAGGAAAACGGGGTAATCAATTTTCGAGATGTAATTACGCTCAAACGTAAAGTAATTCGTCACGAGAGGGAATAAATAATTTAAGGAGATATAATAAATCCTCCACAGCGACAGAAAAGCACGAGGACGTGTTTATAAAGAAGGAAAAGATATATATTTTTTTTATAAAGTGTCAATTACTTGATTCGCTGTACACACGTTGTTGTTATGTCAGTGTGTTAGCTTTATTATAAATATACAATAACTTATTATTATGCATGTTTGCGTAAAATAAGCTGAATAAATTAAGGCCATAATAAAAAAATTAGTAAGAAGCATGAAAATATATCGAAAGAAGGAAATAAATTGAAATGATCCTTTTTATTATTATTTTTATATTGTAATTCTGTTTTTAAATTCAAACACTCTCTGTTTGCTTTAAACCGTCGTGTCGTCGAGTTTAATGATAATGCTACTTAATAATATGCACACATATACAAATACGGACAGGAAATAACAGAATGTGGTTTATTTAGTGGTTGGTTGGGTACTGTGCTGTTGTTTTTGTGTGTGAAGAGAAACCGTTCACAGTTAAATGCTAAACAAAAATGTATGAGTCATTTAGCAAATAAACCTTTCAAAAAATTAGCATGTTTAGAAAGGATCTTTGTGTGTGTGAGAGAGAGAGAGATGGGATGAGGGGTCTAGAAAATTTGTTATGATGAGTTCATATATAGACATTACATACATATAATAAACAGACACATAAACTACCAATCTTCATTTACCCATCCTATATGTCTCTCTCCGCAAGGCTCTTCTCCATTTTGTGTAATTTGTATTGTGCATAAAATTATACAGATTATTACTTTTGTGGGCCTTTCTACTTATGGTTTGCCTGTTAAAATACACTTTCATAATCATCACCATCAACATCCTTAGCAGCAGCAGCAGCAAGCAGCAGCAAGCAGAGGAAAAGAGCTAACAGACCAGAAGCATATTATTTACAGAAGTGGTGCCGTCATGTCATCGCATCATTTCTCACCACAGCCTCAAGCATGTTGATCTCATGTGTAAACATTTATATAAAATGTACATCAGCAGCAGCCAGAGCAGAGCAGATGATGATAATAATGATGACTATGTTATATACTTTGAAATAAGGCATATAAATGTGGAAAAATACCTTTATATGCATATCTCCCCCATTTTAGCGATCCTCTCACACTTAAACCATTCAACCATATCCAGTGATGCGTTTTATACTGGATTTGATTGTAGTAGGCACATAATAAATATAATGCATCTCTGATAAACCAAAAACTTTGGACCAGGAATACAGAGCGAGAGAGAGAGAGAGAGGAGTCACTCAAACATGCAAATATTATTAACTGGAACCCTTCCTCTAAGCCATTGTGCAGAAAATTGGATCGTGAGTTTACACATTCACAGAATAAAGAGTAAGCATAAGCATGTACATACATCAATAATGTGAAATACTCTTATTTTAAACCCACGCGAAAAAAAAAGATGCTTTTGCTAGTAGTTATTGTGAGTTAGTTCTTCTAAACACAAACACGTATTTTCCAAGTATTTGGATTAGTCTCTCTCCTCTCTCTCTCTCTCTCTCTTCCATATAGCTAGCTGGATCACTATTTTTGTCAGTTTTTCCGTGCAGAGAAAAACGGATGAGGAAACAGGAAAAAGCTTGATGAACAAGCTTGATTTTTTTCTTTTCACGCTGAACAGGGCCAAAAGTACATTTTATTCCATGCTCATCATTTTGACGTTGGGAAATTCTCCGTGTGTGCCATGATGATGATGATATGATACCGAGTACACATAAATTTTGAAGACCACATGAGTGGTATGTGGTTAAAGCTTTGCTTGTCATTAAAATAATTCTGTTGAATGTTATTTGGTATGGCGGTGGTGATGGTATGTATATCATTATTATCATTACAAAGTGGGGGAGAAAAAGGCATGTTAATATCGCACAGGATTCTCTCTCTCTCTCTCTCTCTGCTCAACTGCCTGATTTGTACAGATTGAATGAGAGCATAATGCACTGTGCATAATAGCCGTATTTATTCCAGTCGTAGCAGTCGCAGCTAAAATGTACACAATATTATACTACCCACAACTCATGTGAAGTGGTGTGTTTGGCTTGAATTGACGGGAAAAAGGATAGTGATTTTGTTGTGAGTGGATCTCTCGCCCGGAGATGTGAAAATGGAAGAAGTTGAATGGGGAGGACAATAGGATCAGCAGCAACAGCAGCACAACAGCAACCAACCAAAACAAAATTTAAACAAACCATGCGGACATAATAAATTTGAATGCATGGGTAAATATCAATCCTTATTTTCTCCACATCCATACAAATACATACGTTCAGATTCAGCCCCTCTCTCACATCTTTACCCTTTTCTCCCCAGTATAATGGATATTATGTACACTAGTCATAATCATCCACTAACTATATAAACATAAATACCATATCATATCACATTTTATTTCTCAAATTAATATCAAAATTCAAACCAATAAATTTTCTACCGAGAAAAAAGAAAACAAATAATCATGCCATTTATGGATACATTTTCTGTATAATGAAATACGCTGGTACACAAGCATGTATGTAGGTATACACAACTCGAGAGGAATAAAAAAACGCAAAATGATCTGGAAATTGAATCTGCATCTTCCGGAGCGAATGGCGTCATTTTATTTCGTCTAATATGTACATAGATATTTCACACAATCGTATCAAGCAGAAGCGAAAGGATATTAAAAAAATCAACAAAAATGTGTTTACACACACACACTATCAACTATACTGACTACTGACGCTACTGCGCTACTAAGATGCTCCTCTCATTCTTCTTTGCACACACACATACAACAAACACATTCGTTTACTACATATCTGAGTAGACCGCGGATGAAGTAGCATTTTGCAGCAGCACTACCACCACTGGTAGTAAATATTGAATGAATGAATGAATGAAAAAAAGGGAAGAAAAAAAGTTAAAAGCAAGTAAAGCTGAGATGGGCGACGTACCAAAGATGGAAAGAATAGAAAAGACTTTTTTCTGAGTTTGTTTGTTGGTTCTGAGCCCGTTGTGTTATCCTCCTCATCGTCGTCAAAAAAAGTGTTTGCACTATAAAAATAGTTTTATATGGGAGCCTGCTCTTCCTTCTCTCTCACTATATATTACTCTGTTTTATGCATGCCTGCTCTTCTGCCTACAAAAGAAATAATGTATGATGTTGATGTGAATTTCATATCTTCTCTTTTTCTTGCCATCCATCCTTATAAAAAGGCTATTCAGTCATTGATGGCCATCTATCCACAATGTTGTGAGCAGAAGAAGTGGTATTTCCAAGAAAAAGAACTAAATATATATAGGTATTATATTTAGACGAAAAAAAATTCTTTATAATAATAGAGTGCATAAAATAGATACCTATACAATATGTATAAAATGTACAAACAACAATAACAACAACAAGCAGCAGCAGCAGCGGTATGGTGGCGGCAGTAATAATAGCATGATGATGATGATGCATGTTTGTATATAATATAGGGATGTGCTACTAAAAAAATGAAAAAAATTGTACGCACACAAAAATGATATCAAAAAATATATAGGTATACATGTTTTGTGTGTAATGTGTACATTATGCATTATAGATGATGTATTATGTATACACATTCAGATTCCGAGGAATGAGCATATTTACTGGAAGAAAAAAAAACCAAGAGAGAGAGAGAGAGACGAGACGAAGGAATAAAAGGAGTATATTGTATGTCCTTTCCTTTTTCTTTGCCATCATAATATTACACCATATCATCCATGCCAAAGTTAAGCATGTGATGTGATGTGAGAGCGACTGAGTGAGCAAGGAGGAAAGAGTGTATAAAAATCCTAAGAAAGAAACGTCTGTTTAATATATAACAACTTTGTGAACCCCCCTCCAGTACTTATCGCGCCACCGGGGCCGACAGAAATGTTCGCCCTTTCAACAACAAAAGATCCCAGAGCCAAATACTCTCCACTGATTTCCCTACCCAAATATGGCATTCGGATCTCGGCTGGTTGATTGCCACTATCTCCCGAAAAAAATACGAAAAAAAAACTACATAGTAGTAGTACTACTACTACTACTACTTCGAAATACCACCACCAGCATCACTAACTACAACAACATCTACTACTACTACCACGACGAAGACGACTACTACACATTTAACATCCATACAATTTTTTTTTCTTCTCTCGAGTTAGTGTGCTCTTGCATAAACGTACAAAAGCTGTATAAACTTCTTGGGTATATATGTGTATATATAAATACGCTTATTTTATTATATAGAGGGAGAGAAAAAAAATTCCATCATTATAGTTATATAGGGAACGAGTGGATGGTTTTGTACAATGATATATATGTATATATCCTTCAACTAACTCGTCGTGTAATATGCTTTTCTGGTTTGAGTGTATCAAGTCGTCATACATGTATAATGTATATTATGTAGAGGGAATCCACGTGGACCACGTGGAGCAGCTTTAGCTCTACCAATCCTACCGCAGCAGAGCTAGCAGAGAACCAACTCTGCTATCTGGTTTCAAGCCCAGCCCTCAACCAGCCTCTGTCCAATCCTGCTCCCCATCTGGATAAGCAGACGAATCGTACGCAGCCCAGGCACTCAACTCTTTGGCTGAGTGGCTCGCTTATGGGATATGGGTTTGTGCCATGTGTGGCCTTACGACAGCATAGTTTCTTGTCCACATGGAGTCCCAATTGATGATTTTTGCTCCGCATTAGCAAAACGCTTCTTTTTTTCCTTCTCTCGCTCTTTCTCTTTTTTTTCCAACATTGAAGAAAAATAAGGGAAAAAAGAAGAAAAAAAAAACTTTTTTTTGTACTCGCTTTTCGCTCCACAAAGCAGTGGATATGTACGTCTCCCATGCATGCATGGAGACAAGTAGTTTCACTGATGACTTTAGTGAATCCATTGCATTTATCTTGCTCTCCACTCCAACTACTCCGACCGAATAACCGAAGTCTCTCTCTTTTCTTTTCCTGTCTGTTCTTCGCTCACAACTATTTTTTATATGTATGCTATGCATGCATGCATGTCGAGGTGGTAGCTGTGTAGTAGTAGTGGCGGCGGCGGTGGTGGTAGTGGTAGTATGGAAAAAGCTTTTTTTCTCTTCTTTTTCTTATAGTTTATAATATAGAATACGTGTTTGTGTGTCTGTG
>JAHZNC010003069.1:0-11784 GCA_027744095.1 Zhuqinia jingwanae
TCAATGCTTTTTGCTAATAATAAGATGAATTTCGTAATGATGGGACCTCCTTTTATCAAAAATCCTCTCGTCGTAATAAATAAGTAATGCAAATGTATGTGTAAAAGCTTCTTTTTTCTGTTGCTATTCGTTGAATTTCTTTTTTTTTGGTCTGGTTTCAGATTTTCTTAACGTGAAATAATAATAAAATAATATTTTAGTTAAATGTACACGAAGTATGATGGTATGCGTAATAATATATACATACATTCAATATAGTGATATGTATATATATATATTCATATGGTTGCTTTTTTTTCTTCTTCTTTTTCTACGTACTACCATGTTTTACGAGCTACTTGTTTCAATATATCAATCTGTGTGCAAGTCGTTATTGGCTGTGTAGAGGAGAGGACGAGGCTCCTGGCAAGCCGAACGTCTTAATTATCGATGCATGCACACATAACAAACAAGCCCAAAAAAAGAGGAGGGATATTAGTAATGATGATGAATCATTCATTATTTGCGTATTAAAAAGTAAAACAATTCACATTTTTTCTTATCAGAAATATTATAATAATAACAATATTCACAGTCTCAGCAGCAAAAAGATACCTACGTAAAACAATTTTAAAGTTTGCAACAGCACACATTATAACTTGTGGTGATAAGCACATCCAAAAAGTATGATCAAACGACGACGAGATGAGAGAGAGAGAGAGAAGAAGAAAAAGATACCATGTGCGTTTTTATGACATTTTTGCTCTCGATTCATTACCCTGCTCAACAACCACTTTAAAACTACCAAGAAGTGTTCTTCTTGCAACAATTTTTTTTAAATATATTATATTCCTTCAACGACTTTATTACAAGGCTGTTATAATAGCTGTTGTGTGTACATACCTAATCATTGTACTATTGTGATATGCAAAGTTGCAAAGCAAGTTGGTGGGTAATTCAAACACACCAACGACAACAATGTCATTGTCGTACTGTATTTTTCATTCATTTCACGTACTTATTTGCACAACAATTTGATTGTCTACTTTTGCTTCACTTTTGTTTTCTCTGTTTAAACAGCAGGACATATATAATGAATGATGTTGCGAGCAAAATGAACTTCTTTCCTTTAAAAAAAATAACAAAACAAAATGTTTTCAGTAGATTGTTTGCAATGCCGTTTGTGGCGAAATGATGATGGTGTGTCGATAAGAAAATAAAACAAATGATTTTTTCCTTCTTTTTTTTAAATGTTGCAACTTACGTCGTTACACACAAATCTTTTGGATTGCATTGAACAAGGAAAAAGGAAGCAGGAAATTTGATATGCCCTTTTATGCCTCACTTTCCACCTTTGCAGAAAAAAAATTTGCAGGTTATATACTTCACCTCGCCCTTATTGGCTTCTCTCTTGNCCCTTTTATGCCTCACTTTCCACCTTTGCAGAAAAAAAATTTGCAGGTTATATACTTCACCTCGCCCTTATTGGCTTCTCTCTTGCAAAATAAGTGGATTGACTTAAATGTATATGCACGCAACTAATCAAAATGTAATATAATAATGATAAATACATAATATATCTTAAATGTTGATCTGATTTGAGTTGAAAAATACTTTTAAAAAAGTCTGTCAACCAACAGGTTTCACTTAAGACGAAACCTGATGCTGCTGCTGTATCTGTGTGTGTGTATTAACCAAGCACAAGAACTGTCACATCAAAAGCCCATTAAGCATATACCTAGTTGAATTGCAACTGAAATGCAGGAAATGCATTACTTTTTTTTTGATGATAACGTTTTTTTTACTTGTAACTTTTTTTATTTGATATTTTTAGCAGCATTTTGTCATTTTAATTTCGTAGAATCTCGTCTTTCCAAAATAAAAAAATTTGTTGACTTTCTAAAATGTGCTAAATGATGTGTGTACTCTGTACTCTGTACACTGTATATAATAATATTGTATATCTAGATCTACCTACTACCTACATACATGCATCTTATGAAATCCAAGATGAAATCAGATAAGTCATGATTACTGTACCTGTCAGAGGATGGCTCGTTTGTAGTACAACATTTCGTTGTGGCTTGTTGCATTTCCAAGCATGCGTTTTGTAATACTGTCTACTTTTTTGGGGGTTTGCGGTTAAAAAGTCTTATACAGTACAGTTTCTCTCTCTAGTAGAGTACAAGATCACGTTTTCCGATTTCGGGGCGATTAGTCTCAACTTGTTACTTTTTTTTGTATAACTCAAGAGATTTTCAATGGACTTTCAAAAAAAAATCTTTTCTGCTGTGCACAATATACATTTATATATAAGCTTTTTTATGTATAGGAATTTCCTTAAAATTACAAAAATACATATTTTCGCTTCTTAAGCAAGAAGAATCATTATTAATGCTAGATTATATAACACGGTATAAGGGAAACCGAAACAAACCGTTTTGTGTCAAGGAAAATATGAAAGCAATAATAAAAATGGAATAGAAAGGAAAGAAAGGGTGAGAGAGAGAGAATAAGAAGGAAAAAAACATGCATGTATGCATGCATGTCAAGTTGAGGTAAAGGGTTAAAAAAGGATTTACCATTAGTTTTTTTTATGCATTGAGCATCATAAACCGCATTATTGTGGGAGCGTCATGGGAAATGAAATGAATGGTCTCTCTGTGTTCTTCTGTATTCTTTGTACAATGTGTAGCCGAAAAGTTGGAAAAGAGACTGAAAAAATACTTTCCCATAAAATAAGACTAACCCTTTCTGACCTTGTGCCTAGCTAAAACAGTTATGTATGTGTATATAAATAAGTAAGTAGAGAGCTTTTTTTAAGGGAATGTACTTAATCCGATCCAAGTTTAAAAAAATACTTTAGTAAATGCATATTTACTGTAAATAAGGATGTTTTACTATAAACTCTCTTTTTTTGTTTAATCTGCTTCTCATTCTATTTCACGTCTTTTGTATGTAAATTAGTCGCTTTGTTAAGAAAACCAAGTCTTGTAAAAAAAAGATAGAAAGAGAGAGAGAGAGAGAGAGTGGAGCAGAGACTCAAGTTTTACTAGAAAAATAAAATGGGAACGAAACAGGACACGTTTTTTATTAGTTTTCTTTATACACAATAAATATATAAAATAATATTAACATTGTGTGCAAAAAAAAAACACAAAGACAATTATTATTTGGTTAGGATTGCCAATATATGTAATAAAATCTTCCAAAAAGTTTATCACATTTTACCCTGAATCATTTAGAACCTCATAAAAATCATTTTATTTCTCCAAATCTCGCTTGAATTTGATAACATGTTTATATTATACATAAAAAAAAATCTACTAAAAAATACTTCATCATATCAAGTATCCTCTCTCAAGAGAGATAGATAGCAAAGTACACACACACACATTCACATTCACATTTCTCCACCCACTTTATTACCCCAACTCTTATAAAGTCTCTGCATATCTTTTTTTTTTTGAGAGAAAACCCGTTTTATCATAAATCATTGAATTTTTGCTTATTATTGCCTATTACGATTATAGCACTTTTTATCTATACAGTATATATTCTACTAATCCTTCTAAAGTACCAACAAACTGCTTTTTTGCACAGTAAAATAAAAAGAAATAATCATCAAAGTATTTATACATTCAGACAACCTCATATTTTTCCTGCATTTAAATTTACTACGCCACTTATTTTTGATCTCTTTTGCATTCCGCAAGACAACAAAAATGTACCATTTTTCCAAGCTGTCGAAGAAGAAATAGAAGGAGTAGTAGTAGATTGTACAACCAACCGCATTTATATGTATATTTTTTTCCCTATAATATGCTAATACAGAGAACACACAGTATCATTAATGTATGTACTTTCTTGAACGGACTCTTTTTCATGCCTGTTATTAGCGTGTTTGTAAGTGTACTACTGGTGAAGATGAAGAACACAGTAAATAAAAAAAAATCTTTTCCTAATCTTAAGTGCATGTCTTCGACTTTTATTGCTTTGAGAGAACATGAGTTTTCCCACATTTTCACTTCTTTTTGCTCACCAAATTACAACCAGAGACAAGCCCCTATCACACAGCAGCAGCAGCAGCAGGAACAGCGTTGCGTTCAAGTCTTGAGAAAATTTTGAGGGAGTAAAATGGTAAAAAGTGAGAAACCAGAGACAAGCCCCTATCACACAGCAGCAGCAGTGGCAGCAGGAACAGCGTTGCGTTCAAGTCTTGAGAAAATTTTGAGGGAGTAAAATGGTAAAAAGTGAGAAGAGAGAGAGAGAGAGGCGCATATGGGGAAGTTGATTGGGAAGTTTTTTTTTCTTGTAAAAGTTTGTTTGTTGTGTGTGTGGTGGTGGTGGTGTTGGTAGTGGAGTGGTAAGGGAAAGAGAGAGAGGGAAGTGATAGATAAGATAAGAAAAATGAATTGGTGCAAGCTTGTTGTGTACAATATACGTATATACATACACACACATACACAAACTTACACAGATTTATACGCTACAAGTGAAACCATGCGTCTCTTGTTAGTTTTTACAAGATTCGTTACGTGATTCGGGAATTTTTGTGTAGTGAGAGGGTAGTAGTGAATAGTGTGTTATTAGTAGGGAGGTAAGCTAAACGGATAAATAGGACTTTTACGAGGATATTATTGCAGGTTCTTATGATCCAGGCTTTTTTTTCATTATTGAAGGGAAAAATGAAAAGACAGAGATACAAAAGCAACTTGGTATTCATATTTTTTTGTTTAATATTTTAATAAGTTATTGCAAAACCGTGATAATTAAGCGCTTCAAGAATGTAAAAAAAAACAATGAATATATATATCTGCAACATGGTAATCTGAAAATAGGTGGTTTCAAGCTGAAATAATGTTAGGGTGCATCTTAATACCCACGTTTGCTCACCACACACTCACACATGTATACATTTAGAAGAGGGAGGACAACAAGTGCAGTTGTTGTGTACTACACAAGTGGTTGTGTTTTGCAGTTAGTAGTTAAGGTAGAGTTTTATGCATATCAATGAGATTCAACACTACTACTACTGCTGCTGCTACTACTACTTCATATTAGTATTATTATTCTAATACTTTCAGTTGCCGAGTGCTGACTGACTAGTAAGATTGAAACATTTGAACTAAAAGGCAAAAAGTGTTTGTTGCTTCTCCCTCGTGGTCTCTCTCAAACTGACTCTCTCTATCTCTCTCTCTCTCTCTCTCTAGCTTTGCTTAGTTAGTCTAGTTGAGATATCAACAAGAATTTATGATCTTGTCCAGCAGCCTGTACACAAATACTGTTATAAAAATGTTGGGCGCACTCATTCTTAACCATGTTTGTATTTATGCATATATTATTATTATGTATATTATACTTGCTTGCTTGATGATGATGTTGTTGGCTGATTGTAAAGTGCATGTAGTAGTAAAAGTGCGAATAATGAAATGCATATATGATTATTATTATGTATTGTATTTACACACGCATGCTGCTTTACAACACATTGGCTTTGTGTGGTGACGACGAGTGCGTTGCGTATTCCGTGTGTTTGTGTTCTTGTTCTTGTTGTTGCAGGTGACATGTGTACAAATTTTATCACCCATTGTGGTGCATTTAATAGAGAAAACCTACGCATCTAGATGATGATGATGATGATGATGATCGAGTTTTTGAAGGAAGTATGCACCTTGTACAAGATGGACAGGTCATGATAAAAATATATAAAGAGAGAGAAATGTTCGATTGCGATTCATACTGTATAAAAGACAAAGCTGCAGGTGCAGGTGTCTAGATCACCCCTTTCATACCACTTGCATCACAAAATAGAGTGAAGCAGTTGTACACGTCACAATACTCATTTGCAAAATTCACTCACGCGTATGACATTTCTGCACTAACATAAACCATTACCTGACGTCCTACAACCTAATTGTTAGTCGAGTTTCAAATACAAGTAATTTCTTTATTTAGCGTCGAAATTAAACATAATAATAATTCTGTTAAAAAATTGGATTCTAAAACTCACAAGCATCGTAATCTCTCATAGTCTATTTTACACATATCAATTTATGTGTTGCATAATCTTTAAGTTTCCAAGTTAATGACAACTGGCTTGAAATATATTATCACATGAAACTGTCTGAAAAAAACGTATTATATAATATGTATGTAGAAATGTTCATGACCATACGAGAATAATGTAATCTTCAAATATTCTTCAAAGAACTACACGCACAAAAAAAACTAGAAATTGAGCAAAGACATGAACTTCGCATAATAAAAATTATTACTTTTTTTTTTCTTCACCAAACTCCAAACAATAAACTAATGCAAAGTATCGTAATTGTATCATCATATATTATTGCTGCACTTACATATACTTTGGTTTTCTTTGCACCAAAAAAAAGTAAACCCAACAACAACCAAAAACCAAACCAAAATGTTTTGTGAAGTGTATATAATATTTTTTTTATTGGTGTTGTTCTTGTAAGATGAGAAGTTTTCAATGTAAATGTGAATGGAAATGCAATGATGTGACTCTGATCTCGTTTTGCTCTTGTTTTCTTCAACTTGGTCATATTTTTTACTGATTGCCATGAAAGAATATAAAAAAATACATATATAAATCCGTGTGGAGTCAACAACAAATAAGCAAACCAAACCAAAAAACGTTTTTATGCTGTCATCAACATTATATTTCTTTTCTTCTTCTTCTTCTTTTTTACTTTAGACAAAAAAAATATATCAGTTTTTTACAATAAGTCTGGCTCATAATTTAATGCATAACGCTTGTTGGTCATGAAAAGATATTATTGCGTTGCACGGATATTATATTCATTTCACTTTGTTGAAAGTTTCAACTTGAAACACGAAGAAAGCAGGCAAAAGTGAGAAAAATAATGAGAGTATAGGCATTACTATATGGGCTGCTGGCATGCACACAGTGCACACAGTGCATAATGGGATATATATGTATGTAGTTTTTTATGATGATGACGGCAAAATGTGATATTATTATATAGTGCACCATATACTACTAATATGTGGTATTGAATATACTAATATAATATATTGTTGAACTGGTGGTTTTTGTATTAGTATAATATGTGGTGATGATGGTTGGTTGGTGGTGGTGGTGGTGTGGTGAGCTATTTAGATTTTTTAAGTGAATTTTCAGCAGTCAATATAAAAAAAGGCGAACCAAAAACCATCAAAGAATAATTTTTTTTAAACGCAACCAAAAATCCAAAACCAATAAGCTTGATTATTCCTTCTTTTTTCCAAAAGAATAATAATAAAGAAATGTCTTATGAGGATGTTGATGGCTTGACTTGAAGAAAAAAAATTGCTCTCTCTCTCTCTCTCTTATTGATATATAGCATATTATACACAAACATATCTCCCAATAATCCCTCCCATTATTATTATTATTATTATTACTTAGAGCTTAAGGATTCAACCAGGCATCCTTAATGAAAACAGATTTTTAAAAAAGAGAAGAAAAAAAATGAAACCAAAAAATTTATTCCCAAAACTGGACGAACCAGTTTCAAAAGAGATTTTTCTTCGACAAAACTTCGTTGTTGAGGTTTTGAAACAATCATACTGAAAAAAGTAAGTCTCTGTGTGTGTGTGATGATGATGGTGGTCAAATAATAATAATAAAATAAAAAAGTCCACTTTTCTTATTCTTTTGCTTTTAAAATATATTTTTTTCGTTTGGTAAAATAAAAATGATGATATGAACCAGAGAAGAGATGAAGGAAATATTAGTTCAATTCCTCTTGAAGCATGAACAAAGCCATAGAGAAAATCTCTTTTCTGACTTTACTTCGTTTTTTAATGGCATAATGTATGAAAAGTATGTATGTATGTATGTATGTATATATATTGGAGCAAAGAATTATCATTTTTCATAAGAAAGATGACGACGACTGTGGTGGTGGTTATTATTAAGAGAAAAAAATGAACAAGACTGCTCTTCTTTTTTTTCTTCTGCTTCGACAGTAACAGAGATCATATCCAACCAAAAAAAATGTTGAGTTCACTTGTTCCTTATAATAATCCACATTGCACAAACACAAGAAATTTTTTTCTTTTCTTTTTGGAATAAAAAAGTCATTACCACATTTAAAGAAATATATAGAAAGAGAGAAAAAAAACTGTAGTTTATGCATATGAACATATATTTTATTATTATTACACACATACTGCATTATTCATTTTTGTGATGTATCTAACAAGTCATAATCATCATCATCATCATCAGCATCAGCAGCAGCAAAAGGAACTGCAGATGCCGTGCACTCTTTCTCTTTCACAGCAGTGCAGTGTGTGCAATAAGAACTGTGGCAGACGAGTTGATCGTTAATGACTTGCTTATGGTTCGTAAGTTTGTACGGTGCTGAGTCTCATGCCAATAACTACTACGACTACTACTACATGTTTCATTGCAATAATAATGAAACAACTCATAAGGAAGTTGCAATACACTTTTTTTAATGGAGAGAAAGAAGGTACAACACAAGACATAGCAAACAAACCAAAAAATTATTAGTTCAATTTTCAGTTCAGGCTCATATTTTTTTTCTAGTAAATTGGGATTTTAAATATGAACAATAATTTCCTTGTTTTCTTCTTTATTTTCCTACTAAATGCACTGCCCTCGAGGGAAAATATACAAATATACTGTTTTTGGTAGAGAGTAGAGAGATTTTCTTTATTGTGTCCTCACATGAATAAGCAATTGAGCCTTTTTGGAACAAGAAGATGAAAGAGGAAAAGTTATAACTTGTTCGCTTTTTCCATTCTTATATTCATTTTTCTTCCTATTCTTCCTCCTCTATCTTTTTCTTTCAATATTATTGCCTAAAGCATATATACATGTATAATAATATATTGAAAGGATTTTTTGTAGCTAAAAGGCCAACTTACTACTACCAACTACCAACCAACATGACTTTTTAAAGTTAATTTTTATGAAGAAAAAAAGTAAATAATGGAGTTTCAGAATGAAACCTTTAAAAAGAATTACAACTCCCGAGATTTCGGTGAAAAAAATCAATTTTGCTTTGTGCGCTTAGAAAAGAGAAACAAGAGCAATATACATTTTCTTATAAACGTTATTATTATTATTATTATTATTCATGCACAAAACACCTGCGCATTTTTTTTGTGATCAGCAAATCATCACGATTATTATTGCTCAGTTGCATGCATATAGTAACATGCATATACATGTACCAACACTGCCACTTATGTATATCATCATGAATGCATGATCAAGTATTAATAATACCGTAAGTAATGTGGTGGTGATACACACATGCAAACCTCACAAGATTTTTAAAAAAATGAATTGAACTGATTGGGCATTGTCCATTGTTAATCTTATTGTTAAAAACAAATTTTTGAGTTTAAAGATTTTTTTTTAAATGAGAGAGAGAAAGAGAGAACGTTGCTGTTTTTTTCGCTCGTTCATGTGGTCGCGGTATAAAAATGAACACATTGCTGCTTTTAAAAATAAAATATGCACTTTTGCTTACTGTATTATTATTATTATTATTATCATTTTCTGTAAACTTTGTAAACTACCCAATTGTAAAAAAAGAAAGAATATATAGCTGCATACATACATACATAATATATACATAAAACAGTCTTTACTTCATTATCATCATCATCATCGACAGTTGGCATATGTGTGCATGGAGATATATATCACTCATTTATGTTATACCGACGACGGAGAAGCATACTACTTAGCACACCTTCCCATTTGCCAGATCCTCCCAGGTCAAAATAATACTCATCAACAACAACAATATTATTATTATTATCATCATCATCATCATCATGGGCAGAGAGAGTACCACTGCCATCATCACTACAAAAACAGAAGCATGTAGTATGTATACAGAAGATGAAGAGAAAAAACCCATATATATCCACCAGGAGAAAAAAAACCAAAGAAATAATATAAAAGAGCACAACCAATGGATTTTTTTTTAATGTAAAAATATCTCAAAGAGGTTTCAAGAAAATCAAATAAAAATGCAGAATAGCTCAAAAAAGATTAAGATAGTTTAGTAGAGGTTTTCTTCTTCTTTTTCTCTCTCTCTCTCTCTGGCTTGCTGACTGTGTAGATAATATTTATGAGTTTGCTACTTAATTACAATTAACGTGCCACGCCTTCATTGGCCCTGTATATTTGTTCGTATGTCATTGGAAGTTTATGAGTCCGCTTTTCTCTTTATTATTATTATTATTATTATGCTTCCACTCAAAAAATACTACATATATACCTATCTAATAATTTTTACTTCTGTATATGCACGCAGATGGATATAGAATAAGGGTATAAAAAGGTACGACATGCAACATGTTGGTACAAAAATGAGGAGAACTTATAACTATTTATTGGTGTTGTGTTTTGCCACAACCACAAAAAAAACACAATTTTTGCTCAAGTCATATACATCGCCTCTCTCATAATTGCGGAATATTGTGGAGGAGGTTGGCTTTTGGCTGCAAACTGCTCGTTTTTGATTAAGGATCTGTGGGCTCTTAAAGAATCTAGATGTATCTTTTAAGAGAACATGGGATGAGATATGGAAATGGTAGCAAAAACTCCAATCCACTCCACTTTATGCATAAATACCTGCGGATGGAGGTGGTATGGTATGGAGCATGCACGGCGTTTTCTTTATAAAAAAAAGGCAAAGCTGTTGTTGTGTTGCTTGCTGTTTAAGAAGCAAGTTTTACAGGAGAAAATCAAGGTTCCGCACCCATTTTTTCACCTTAATTTTTTCTCTCCTCATTACTATAGCTTGAGCATGGATCTTTTACAGTGGAAAATTGAAAAAAAACAGAAACGTAACATGGCTTCTTCTTCTTCTTCTTCGTGTATAAGCTTTTTTGACCATTTTTTATGCACATATAAATAAAAAGAGAGGAAAAGCTTGTTGATGAGCTCATATTGTGAAGCATGATGAAGTGCTGGGCATCATATTTATTTTACTCGACAAAAAAAACTTGCTGTCTTATTGCAGAGCTATTATATATTTGTGAGTGTGTGTGCTGCTCTTTATCCTTATGGAAGTTCACCAGGTATCAACATGCCAATTAATTTATTGAATGCAGACCTTCCCTCAGTCTGGTTTTTGTTCACTTTTCTACAAAAAAATTATGGCTCACAAAAAAAACGATAGTGATGATGATGATGATGGCGAGAGAGAAATAAGTTGTTTCTGATTTTATACGCATCCATCTAAACATTTTTGTGAAAGAATAAAGTAGGTGGCTCGGGTTAATGGTAGAATTTGTAATAAATTTTACTCGGGCAATTTTGTGTATTTACACGATATTTGGTTACCTAATCACTTCATCCACTCAACTAACAAAATAAATCAAGATTTGCCAGAAGAAAAAGAAGAAGAAAAAGATCGGAAAAGACACACACACACAAACAGATAGATAGATAGGTAGGTACATAGATGCATACTAAAAAGAGGCATGGAACTTGGAAATAAAAAGTAGATTTTCTTAATGAAAAAGTAGTTTGAAATGGGATACGATACAGTCAAATTTGCATAAAATACAAAGATATCGACTTAATCTTGATGGGCAAAACCATACACATGATGGCTATTTTATAACATACATTCCCCATCTATCTCTCTAACCATTTTTTTTATCAACATCATCATCATCATCATCATATCATCTGAGCAATTTTAAGGAATATGCTCTGACCTGTCAAAATCCCAATAATCTTTTTACACAAAATTTGTGATAATGATGAAGAAATTAATGCTA
>JAHZNC010003070.1:0-17164 GCA_027744095.1 Zhuqinia jingwanae
AATTCATTTTCAGTAGCATATTAACATGGTTGTTCAATAAAAGCGCGACAAGTAGTAGATGGATTAGCACAAAGATTCTCTCATCCGACATGCAAATGAGTAGAGGAACTTGCAACAAGAAGACAGACAGAGCTATCTACGTAATACTCTTTTATGTATTCACAAGATAAAATGCGTGTCCTCTACGGGATTTTTAATTGTATGTAAAAATTAATGTATGCATGTGGAGTAGATCAAGCGAATTTTTTTTTCCTAGTAAGAAAATAAATATATATTGTATATAATATGTATTTCTTTTTCTGGTTGCTTTATGTTACTTGACAAATATGTCATGTAGGATATCATGTTGCCGTCATCATCATGGCTGGCAGGTTGCTTTTAGACTGGGCTAATAACGTTTCATGTCATTACACTAATTACAACCATGTATGTATACATCATACAAAACCAAATAGCCCAATAAATACACAGGCATTATATAATATGTATATAAAAATAATAATAATAATAATGCAATAATTATGGTGGTGCTAACATGTGTGTTTAATTTTAATTTTATTTAAAATTATGTGTATGTCTATTCAATTGGGAAAAAAAGGAATTGTCATACAATAGGGCACACACAACAGCACAGAAAAGACACATTTGTGTGTTTGCATTTAGTAATACGCATCCTTTTATATAACGGCAGCAATGCAATGTGGGCCAGGTTGTTGGATATTGGATTGCATTGCAATTTTCAACTTGACCATGTTGCATGAATTTCAATTTTTGTTTGTTTGTGTGTGTGTTTATATAAAAAATAATTTTAATATGTATGATATAATAATAACATTATTGAATGCACTTCTTGTGGCAATTATTTATGAGCAAGTTGGAAGGTAGGCTGGTGGTAGTTTGGGTATGACGGTGAGTACCTTTGGCTTCTTCGACCACCACCAACTCCACTTGACGACTTTTGATTAATAAGTTTGAATGTAAAAAGTAAAAGTTACTTATCATGAAGAGACAAAACAGTAAGAATAGCAGCAGTAGTAGTAGTAGTAGTATAAGTGATGGAAGGGTTAATCTTTTTGTTATGCAGTTTTTTTTTTCGTCCTACAACAACAACAACAAATATGCTTGTTACAAAAAAAAGTTACATGGTGAGACGGCAGTATTTATATTGAATGATTGTCTACAACTTAAAAAAAATCTAAAGATATGATCAGGGTTATTATTAATCATGCATGGATTTGTCACTAGTTACACCTATTATTTGTAAAAGTTGCACACCGGTCAGTTCATTTTTTTTTGGATTTAGGTACTTAAGTACATTTAGTAGAGCTGTGCTCTCTATAATAATAATGATGAATGACGCTCATGATCAAATGATATATTGGTTAGATATAGTTTCGCAGAAAACCTTACAGTTAACGTGGGAAGGCTTTCCAGCAAAAAATCTTATAAAATCAATCAGGAAAAAATTATTATATCATAATTTGTGTGACACGTCACAAGAATTACGTGAGAAGATGAGAGAAGAAGCACTCCAAAACTAGCTGAGCTGTGCATATTATGCTCTGCAAAAAGGGAGTTTAATCGGAATAATAATAAGAAGCAGTGGTGGTGGCGGTGGTACACAAACACAGAGACATACATCTCTACTAGTTTGATATTAAGATGCACTCATCCCAAAAATGAATCCATCATCAGTGAAGCAGCAGGTTGAGCTCTCTGCGATGACACGAGCATGTGCTCTTTTGAGAGAGAGAGAGAGAGAGAGAGAGAGTGAGGAGTAAACATACCGCCTACAGAAGACAGCAACAAGTGGCTGAATGACTCATAAAAATAAAGTCTTCATCTACAATTTTCCAACAAACAGAGAGTCATAAAGAGAAAAAACTTTATCGTTGTTTGTCGTACAGATATGTACAAAGTAAGAAGGAGGATAAATAGAGACTTTTTTGTTGTTGTTTATGTGTCCCCAAAATAAGAATTCCCGAGTGGTACAGAGCAGAGAGGTATATATTACATAAAATGTAGCATGTAGACAAAAGAGAGGTGTACCTATCTATATTACATATCTCCATATTATATCCATTACATTTTTCTTCCCTCTTGGTCGTCGTTCTTCTGCTGAGGATAACCATATCAGGCCAATAATATTATATAATATGCTATAATAAGAGTAATAATAATAAGGCTATTAGCATTCTGAATGTCAACAGGCACTTGCGGCAACGCGCAACATTGATTTTTGCTTTCAGCTCTCTGCTGCTGCTGCTGCTGTGCATGTGCCTTTGATCTTTAGCTGCAAAAACTGCAATGCACATTGGAAAATGCAGTGGTGGTCACGGTGACGATGATCATATCATTTTTGCTTGGCTTCTTTCTGCTGCTACCACCTTTACAGATTATAAAATATACGGTTATATTCTCAGAAGCAGCAGCTGCATCAGCAGCAGAAGTAAGTAAAAACTGATACAACTTTACAAAAATTATTATGCATGTGCGATGTGAGCACATTTACGGATTAGCCAGCAGACCAGATCATGTCACCCAGAAAGTGAAGTTGTCTGAGATTTACAAAGTTACTTTGTAGTCAGCTAACCAAAAAAAATCTTTTTGCAAATAGTGTCACTACTATATACTCCCTACACGCATTTATTTATATACTCATTATTCCACCTGTACCACTACATATTTGCCAGTTAACTCATTGTCAGTGTCAGTCTGAAACACATATTGTTCATAGTAAACTGGCTACGTTGTTGCAGTCCAAAATGCATAATAATAATAATATTTTTTTGTCCCTGTTTTGCTCATATGTGCGTTAACAAAATGCACTTGAAAATGAGTCTCAAGAATGAATGGGTGCAGAGAAGATAGTAGTAGTAGTAAACGTAGAAAAATGCAGTACAGTAGTAGCTAGTAGTAGTAATAATAATAATAATAATAATAATATGAGTACAGCAACTTTTTGTTGAGTTGAGTTGGCTTGGTGGTGGAGATATTGGTATATTTCTTTGCTCTGGTGTGGCAGATATATAACTTGATGATGATGATGATGATCGTAATATCCTCTCATGACATGAACATGATCATCATTTTTCTTATGGAAAGTCCATTCTCTCCTGTATTACAACTCACTTTTCTATAACATATTAATTGGGATCTCGATTGACCCCTTATCATTATTCGTCACTTTGAATAAATTAGATACATAAATTTCAAGTATGCATCAAAGTATCAATGGACAATTTTTATAGATAATGTATTGTATTTTTTTTCTAAAGTTGATCTTCAAGTATCCGTAGTAGTAGTACTAGTATTCTTTGTGAAGATCATTTAAACATTATTATATTAACTATTAAGTGGAATAAAAAGGGATGATTGTGAATGAGAAATTTTATTATTATTATTTAGTTATTTATTTGTTTGAGACAAGCTGCATTGCATTGACACACTATTCACCAAATAACAACTAATCGTCAGAGACACACTTTATTAAACAAAAAAAAGTTACCTAAAAACGATCTTGTTTCTTCTTCTTCTTTTTATTCTGCTCTTCAGTATTGCTAGCATGCATGCATGCATACATACATATTACCCTATATACTACCTATCTTTGGTATTGGCAGCTAGTGTAAAAATACATGCGTGTGTAAAATTGAGCGTAAAATAACTAACTAATGAAAGAATAAAAAAAAAGATGACAATCATTATAATTTTATATTATTAATATACTACTTATCTTTAAATATCCAAATCAAATTATGTGAAATTGGTGGAGAGGACAATCTCTTATGCTAATTCTAATCTATCCATAAATATGTCTAGTGCTACACGTCTTTCTGCTATATTTTTTATTTTTTTTTCTAATTGAAATTACATACTTCTTGCCATCAATACATATACCAGGTAAAAAATATATATTAACGTTGCCTCAAAAAATGTTGTTACTGCGCTGCCACACCACCACACAAACTGTATTTACATACATTGTAATAAGAACGGTGACCATTTGTCACCCTCACCTTTTGTATAGGCAACCAAAAATAATAATTATACTAGTCTCACCACAAAACAAAACAGCATCATTCAAACACCTTTCTTCTTCAAGTCAGAAAAAAAATCATTTTTTTGTTGTTGCTAATTTTTTAAAAATATAAATCAACACTTCTAAACTATTCATGTGGCAGCTATTTCTTTTGTACTAGCTATATTAATGACGACGATGATTATGATAATGATGACTTAAGATGCAGAGAATGTTGCTAGTTTGCTTAGAATATTATTGTTATATTATTATTATTATGATCTTTTTAATTCATGCATCTCTCTCTCTCTCTCTCTCTGGTATGAACAGTGTCACTCATTCACTTAAACGACGAACTTGATACTTTTTTATTTTATTTTTTTGAACGATTACACTCTCAAACAATTTTGTTTTGTTACTTTTTTCTTAAATTGATTAGAGATGGTTTTAATGAGATTTAAAAAATGCATAAGGTGATAATAAGTGAAGTAGAGTAGATTATTAGTGGGGATATCAGTAATCCATCTTAACTAATTGTAAGTAGTAGATGCCTTCCTCTGATTGACAGATGGGCAACTTGAGACATTGAAATGTTTGACAGGTCTTTTACCCTTAATTGGGATACTTATTTGAGAAAACTATATAATAAATAATAAGCTGTGTAGCACGCACAAGAAATTTCTTTTTACTACTTTGTTGATAGGCACGTAATTAAGCAATATAAAAATGATGACAAAACTGATTTTTTTTAAAGCAAGCAGCAAGCGATGATGTGCGAAGGAATATATATATATAAAAAATCTTCTTTTTTTGGCTTACCGAGAAACCAAGACGTAGCCAATTATGTGGTTCTTCAAAAAGGAGAAGATATTTTTCAATGAACCGACAATATCTATATCAATGGGGCGTTTTGAATCTTCTTCTTTTTTTCCTTCAGGAAATCCGTTACTTGGTTTAACAAACTTTTTTTCTCAGTTGCACAGTACTTTTCTGAAGAGAGTGACAATCAACTTATAACGTTTTGCAAAAAGAAAAGAAAAAAAAAGATTTATGTAGTCCAGTTCCAGTATTTTTTCTTCTTGTTCTTTTTACTCCGAAAATCACACAATCAAATCAAACAACAAGCCACAAAACATGGAATTGTTGGTTTGTTAATAATAATATTGTCAAGACTTGTTTTGAATTCTTTTCCGTCTTACACAACATGTCAAAAAAAAGATCACTCACAACTCTAAAAATAGTAAACTCATTTTTCTGTTGCCGAAATATTTATATATTTTTTATAAAGTGTCACAACAAATTTTCTAACTATCTGACAAAAACTATATGCATATATTTTTTTTTGCTAATTTAAAAAAAAAATCACAAATGAATGATGATCTCGTATTCTTTATAATAAAAAAACTCGAAGTGTTTATTATTGCCGTTTTTTTATAAACAAAATTTGATGGGCAGTTTTATATTTGTGGAAAGTAAAAAAAATGATATAAAACTTCTTCTCAGCTTCGTTTTTTTTTGTGTCCTTTTGTTGTTTATTATGATTATTATTATTGTTGTTGTTATTTTGTGCGGATAAAAGTATCCTTGACTCGTCGAGAGTTGTCGAGTGAATGAACAGGTTTCAGGTGAGAGTCCCGGTCTTAATATCAAACCCGGATTATTGTGCTATTACAAGACGATGATGAGTGAGTTGAGTTGAGCGAGAGGCTTTGCTCGGTACTTTTTCTTCTTCTTGTTGTGCTACACATAACAATATAACCATATTATATAACCAACCAAAGAATCATCATGATGATCATCATGATAATGATATAGCTAGTCAGCGTTGTTGTTGGTGGTGGTATACAGCACAGAGCGCTACTTTTCCTTCACTTCGTCTTCTTCTTCCTAAGATTTAAGTACTATTTAATGTATAAACACATTATTAAACGGATAGAGCTTTGTTATGTGCACAAGAAACGTTTTGTGTATCCCTACTTCTCCTTCTTCCCTGTTTTTTTTTCTTCTTATTCTTGTGGTCGTTCAAGCAATTTTTTTGCTCATGTTATACAGATATATGTATACTCTTCTTTTCCGTTTGCTGGTGAATCTGCTCCTGTTTTCAAACAAAAAGAATTAGCTCCTCTTTTTCTCTGCTGCTTCCTCTTTTATTTTATTTCTCGGTGCTAGATTCTCTTGTCCTTTTTTTCGATATATATTTATATAAAAAGCTTGTCAACTCTCTCCCAGTGTCAGGGTCAGACTGGATTCGGTTGACTTACCTGTCTAACATATTATTACACATAATATCGAGAGAGCGTGTGTGTGTGTGTTTCTCTAAGTATCCGTATTAACTAAATATACAGTAAAATACATGCCCTTTTTGTTAATGTTTGTGTGTTTGCAAACAAAATGGGTCTACATTGTTCGAATGGCTGTAACGACGACGACAAAGATGATGATGATGATAATAATGATGACGATGTTGATGATGATGATGATTAGGAGTACAAGAGGTGGAGGTAGTTCGCTGACACTACTACTGCAACAACTATATACACCACAACTATTGTTTTACGTGCGTTTGTGTGTGTGTAAGGTGCTTCACTGATTGTGAATGTGGTGGAGAATCTCGAGTGAATGTTTGGAGCGCCCCTTCTTCTTGTGTCTGCTTCACTGGTGTATTCTCATTCTTGGAAATTTTTTGTGACGATATAGAAGAAACTTTTTTTTCTTCTCCTTCTTCTTCTTCTTCTTCTGATGATGATAAAGCCAATGCTGATATGGTCACTAGCTGAATGATAGATCGGAATTGAACGGCGTTGGCAAGGTGGACAATGGTTTTTGGCGTTGCGCGCTTTTGCAGTGGCAGCAGCTTCTCTATATTTTGTTACCTACACTTATATATTTTTGGCCATAATATAACCATCGCAACCAACAACCAACACTACAACTACTACTATATAATATTATTATCATGTTGTCGCGCTATATGCACTACTGTCAGATGATGAAATGAGGATATCTTGAATGTAGTAAAAATAACATGAAGATGAAGAGATGATCAACTCAGTCATCATCATCATATGTCGAAGTAGTAGTATCATCATTGTCGCACTGTTGTAACTTGGTATTGTCTTACTATTATTATCAGTATTGCAATTGCAAAGCATTTAGGAGTGAGGAGCCAACAAACCGATCCATGTTCATTTTAATTAAATGGATGATCCAACCAAGGGCCAGTCGTCAGTCAGTTTACTTTGTTGCTGCTGCTGCGGATTCCTCAAAAAAAAAAAATTCCTATCTCCCTTTAAGCGTAACGCATGTTGTATGTATATTATATGATCGTATAAAAAATATGCATATATTATTATTATTATTGTTGGTAGTGCATCATCATCATCATCATCTAAAACTTATGTACATATTTGTTTGTAATAAAAATACACATGGATTAGACATGTATGTATATATATAGTATTTTTTAATGAAAATTTTTGCCGGCAATCCCAACATGATGATCATGATCATCATCATCACGACTATGGAATTCAAAAAATATACATCCCCCACATGTACGATATGGTTACTATGAAGCTTTACTTTTTTTGCAATGCAATAATACAATGTCTTCTTCTTCTTCTGGCTCATGTCTCAAAATATATATTTTATATGGAGCCAAAGCCAATTTTTTTTCTTTTTCTTCTTTTTCATCTTCATTCAAGTCACCCAGTCTGCAAAAAAGTAAAGCAAGCAAAAGCCGTGTGTATGTGTGTGTTGTTGTTGCTGAATTTATCTTATATATGCATGCACGCATGCATAGCCACACATTATAATGCATCTTACAAATATTTACACGAATAAAAGAAGAAGAAGAAGCTACATCATCTTCTTCTTCCTTTTTTTCTTTAATTTTATTTTCTTCATGCTCCTTTGCGTCTTCCTTATCATCATCATAATAATATAATATACTCACACACAAGATTAAACTCTTTTTTTTTTGCTGCTGCTGCTGTTTGGTTACTGTTTGCATGATGCATACATACATACATACATTGATGTTAGTACAATGTACATATATACACCTCTATTTCAAATCTCATCAGTAAAAAAACAAATTTTAGGATTTAATTTTATAATGAAAATGGCAATGGCAAAATAGATGGGATCTTGGAAAAGCGGAACTAGATTTTTTTTTAAATTTTTTATTATTATTTGCAATTGAAACTCCCTTATTTTAAGACATTCAGATATATATACACACACACACACACACACAGATACAAACAAGCGAAAACCTGTTCAAATGTATTAAGAAGAATACAAATTTTTGCTCTCAGTTTTTATCTCTCTCAAGTTCATATGTTGTGAACTTGTGTTTTACTAAGTCTCGTATTTCATATTATTATTATACCTTTTTTTGTTATGTAATCGATCCTACACACACACACACACACACACACACACACACACACAAGCTGCGCTGATGCACATGGATATATGTACAATGTATGGATGTATGTATGTATCTTTTTTTGTTTTTGATTTCAATTTCACTCAAACAAACGGTATCTTTTCCGACTTAACGGTTTTGTTCCAGATCGTTGACGTGCAGACGCATGACTAGAATCTCTAATTCCAATGCAACAGCAGGGCAATTATGTTTTAATAGAGCATGAAACATTTTTTTAAGAGTAAAAGTATATATAGTTAATGAGACAGGTGATAATTCAAAATTTCTCAAGTTTTTTGTCCTTCAGCATTAAGAGGATGACAATAAACGTTAAAAAAAGTATAATAAATAAATAATATTATACAATTTGCTAATGTTATAATGGCGCTAATAATAATAAAAGAAAATTATCAACTTACTGGAAGGAAGTGAATAGGTAAAATTTTGGAACAATTGTTTAAATTATAAAAAAAAACATTTATATTTTATGATGATGATTATCATTATTATTATGAGTGGTCATTAATGCCTTTAAAATCAGACAAAAAAATTGTGGATATTTTAACTGCCCTGTTCTATATGAGTTTTTTTTTTGCATTTTTTATGCAGGTATATATTACATTGGTGTATAGGTATTTCCGTAGGTATTTATGTTGTATGTATTGCTGATTCATGATGATGATGATTGGATGATGATGAGGGTGGATGGATGTTGAAGTGTGAGCATAATTGAAAAAAAAAGATTTACACAAAGTCTCTCCAGTGTAATAGTAATAATGAGCAAAAATATGTGAACACTTTGTATATTTGTATATCCCTTAAAAAAGCAATAAGAGGGAGAGAGATTCATCATCATAGAGAGAGAGAGAGAGAGAGAGAGGTGTATATGGCCATGCATGAAAATTAGTATGTATGTCTTCACAATAATAGTTTAGTGAAAATGGATGGTAGTATTATATTACCAACACAAGTTCATCTATTCATTAATTTTGCCCGTCGTCATCATTATCATGTCATCTTCGTGATTTTCATGAAGATCATTTTCATGAACTTGACCGAGTACGAAGAAGAGAAGAAGAAGAAGAAGAAGGAAAGATGACGATGATGATGATGATCAAGAAAATGCACACACATCTTCCTCTTCAGACGAATCAGACAGAAAATGTTCTTTTTACACACACACACACAAATACACAACAACAATACATTGTTATTAATATTATTATTATTATCATTTCTTTAGCGCCAGCAAAAAGATGAAAAAAATGGGATGCATCATGTGTGTGTGTGTGTATTATTTACTACAGAGAACAAAATGCACAACAACATGTTTCTACACACTTTTATTAACTTCCTATATCGGTAATTGCTTTTCAAAAACTGTGTACTACTAAAAATGCCTGTCGTTAGTATTATTATTAGCCTAGGATTATGGCAAAATGTTTTTTTTTAATTTCGTTTTGTGAAAATTTTTAGTATCACAATATATTGGGATTGGCATTTCTTTGCCAATTCCAATAAATATATACATATATATATATATATATATCTATTTCTAAATCTACTTATTGTTCCAAATGAATTTTTATGGTGTGCAAATTTTTTTAGAGGTTTCCTATCCATATATCCCTTCATCTTTTCGATGACAAGATATCATGTATGTACATACATATACATTGCAAATATATATATATACATATATATGACCGTGTCATGATGATATCACCATGTATTTTTTTTTTACTTTTTTTTGTACATCTTTCTGCTATAAATGATTCCTCTCTTGTTCATTTCCATTTCCCAATTTTTATTTTAATCATGGTTACGTTGGTCACACACATGTGCACTTATTATAAAAATTATCCTTCGACGAAATTTAAAAAAAAGAACGACGACGTAACATATATTATGTATGATGATGATATTGTACCTACATTTATAATGAATAGATAGGTAGTCAGCATTACCATAATATATTATTATTATTATACTTTTGTGTGATGTGGCTCCTTTCTTCTCTCTCTCTCTCTCTCTCTCTCTCTCTCTCTCTACTTCATTTTCCTTGGTGTCCTTAGTCCGTCCATTTTAAATTATTTGGAAATGGAAGGACCTCTCTGTGTGAACACAAAGTTATTTCAACGGAAGTGCAAAAAATCAAGTTGAAGTGAGATAACATCAAGTGCAGGGAAAGATAAAAGACAAAAAAAAACAACAACAACAACGCACGAATGAATGAATTCCTATGCATCATGTATTTGTATTTGTTTTCTGAATTAAATCTTTTGCTTGTGACACACTAAATAAAATACTCAATTAAATCAGTGATATTATATGCCAATGACTATGAAATAGAAAATTCAAGAAATTGAGAGAAAAAATATATATACACGAAACAATAAGTATTCTACATATACACATATTATTATATAGCAATTGAATATAATACCTAATTAAATTCGTGATTTATATAACGATGTCCGGAAGTAGCATATATGTCTCTACTGTCACATAACAACCGGAGTAAGTGGTGGACCCACCACCCACATTTTCTGTATTATAATTTTCCCACAAATCAATAAAGTTGATGATTATAATAATATATTATACAGAGCTAGGGAATGCACGGAGTAGACAAAGTACAACATACGGATGGGCAGATGAGTGCATATAACCTTATAACTGAGTATTTCACTGCGCAGAGCAGCATTATACCTTAATGACAATATTGGCAATGCGTATCATCATAAATTAACAAAAAAAATTATTGTCATCTTTTTCCCATGGGCGACGATGATGATGATGATGATACCAAGACAACGATGACACTTTTTTTTTAAATCCTGACAAGATATATTTTTCCCCTTGTACTTTGATTATCATCATCATCATGATATTCTTTGAATGGACATTTGGTACAAACTTGGCTCCTTAAAAAAGTATTAATTTTTTTAGTGTTGTTTTATAGCTAGGTTTCATACATTCGCAATTTTGTATTGTTCGGTTGGATGATAGTAATACTAATAATAGTAATAGTAACTATCATACGTGGAGGAATCCTAATACAAAAATAATTTTTATTGCGCGTATAGCCATGTACAAAAGTAATCATTCCGTGATTCATTGAACACATTTAAATTTTTGAGCTAAAACGATGATTTTGGTGTGCAGCAGCAGCAGGTAATCAAGTGGCATGGATGATGATGAGGAGACTAGTGTGTGGAAGAAGAGGCTTGACTAGCAGACAACCTACAAATAATCAAGTTATTATTATGCAAGACACACATCGTCGTTCATCGCAAAAACTCAATAGGCACATTTTTTATTTTTCATCCTTGTCAAAATTCGTTTAGGTCTAATAATAATCACGTTATCCTGTGATTAGCGTTTACCTTTTTGGATGCATCAAATCTAAAAGTAGCCATATACACACATAGTTTCTCTCTCTCTCTCTTTTTTAAGAAAAAAAAAATAACATGAAAATATATTCAACATCTCACCCAAGACACAAAAGTCAAGGCTGCAGTTTGGATTTTATAGTAAAAACAAAGGACAAATTGCGTCTTCTTCTTCTCTCTCCCCAAAAGTTTTGCATGCATTTCCTTGTTTTTATCTTGTCATAACTTCAAATTGCCGTTTAACAAAATAAATATACGGCACGAGCACAAATTATGCAAAAATTTGGTAACACACTATAGACTAATAGGTATAATGATAAGAATAATAATATTCTGAAAATACCGAATTCCAATTTATATTTTTTATTTTGAATGTGTGCACTCCACATTAGTAGCCTGTGTCCAGTTGTAGTTGATGACGAGCAAACAAGGGATAAGTTGGGACAAATTAAAAAAAAAATACAAGGAACTCCGTCAAAGGAATCAAGAGAGAAATTAACAAGTCACACAGAGAAAAACAATGGTAATAATAATAATAATGATTGCGTTTTTTTAAATCAAAAAAGGTTAAATTAAAATGATGATAAAAATTTACATTTTTCCCCTTCTTTTACAACCCATCTATAATAGATCATAAATTGCAAATACGCATTTGCTTTTTTGACACGTGAGCAACACAAATTTTTTTTCTTATAAAATGTTTGTGTGCTCTTTGTCAAAAAAGATGCACCTGGTGTGTTTTTATGCATTTGGGCTCAATGCTATATGTATTTTTATATTCATGTACTATTGCACACATAATAATATTATATACAATCATTTATTCTCATTTAATTACGGTGTTCGATCATTTAATTACGTTCCACCTTGAAAACTGACATACACTTGCTGGAATTATTTGCAGGGATTTTATTCCCATGTATGTGTGTGTGCAATGTGGTCAGATGTATTGAAAAGGTGGAATGTATGTAAATTCTTTGCCAAGTTTTATATCATCAAGGTGTGTTTTTCATGCTAAATTGGTTACCATGTCATTTCTAATATGGATTTGTAATCTTTTATGAGATTTTTATGTGTGCATCATTTTATGTAAATGTTTTATGTACTCACAATCAACGAGAGAGAGAGAGAGGGAGAGACAGAGAAGACACACACACAAAACATGCATACATTGTAGTATGGACATGTGTGTGACCTATTGGGGCAGGTATCATACCTAAATACCCGGTAAATATACATTTTTTTCTTAAAGACACGAAAGATTTTTTTAAATTTTAAAAAAAAAGAAAACTAGAATATCACCTGAGTCGATTGCCGATCCGATTGGGACAGACAAGACAAGATGCATAATCTTGAATTAATCCATGTGCCATTTAATTTTCATGCATTAAAAAAATTTACAAAAAAATAAGCAATGACAATAGATAACAGGAGAGGATTTACAGTACACTTGAGACTTCACGGGGGTTTCACCATAACTTATTCGCTTTAAAAAAACAAAGAAGTTGTATATTATCCTACAACACTACTACTATCACCACCACCACACTTTTCTGCATCATCACTTGTTGTTATATTATTATTATTGTTAATTGATGGAATGTATTAAAAGAATGTATGGAGGTACATACAATATATTAGTATGCATAGGTAGTTATCTAAGGCAGTTAACTGCTAGATAAATTGACACAAGGTTGAGATTTTCCTCATTTACTGTGCCATTGCATTGATTATTTTACGTGTGAGTAAAGTGCATTTTTGCAGTATTTGTTAAAGAAAATTGTTGTGCTTTTTTATTATTATTTCGTCTGCTGATGCTGTTGATGATGATGACGGTGATGATGATGATGATGATGATGATGATGATGATGATGAAGAATGAAAGAACCGACGTTGAGCAAACCGGGTTTCTCTTTTGCGGGGAGAAATAAGTGCCTCATTAATTGTCAGGCATGATGTTGACAGCCAGTTTATAGTTGTTTTGTTGAACAGAGAGACCACTTGGCCAAACAAAACTGTGTGTGCGCCTTCGGGAGTATATATACATGCATATATATATATCGAACACTATTTATCAGCAATAAGTATATTACTTTTACTAATACGACTTTACTATATACCTATATGCGCTATTCAAACATATATACTCAGGCTAGTAGTAGTAGTGATATAGTGGCAGTATTTATTCCCTTCTTAAACAATAACTAGTTGTGTTGTACTGCTTACTTTACTGCTAACTTCTACTCGTTACTTACCCACACAACAGAGAGAGAGAGAGAGAGAGAGAGAGAAAAAACCAGATAATAAAAAAAAGAGAAAAGAACGGGGAAGTAAAAATGATGGACATTGTACTTGTGTACTGTATTAATCTCTTTTGAGAAATGAACAAAAGGATTCGATTTATTTATGCTACATAATAAAAATCTCATTATTGTAGCCACGTTTGTAAAGGACATATCAGAGTCAAACAAACTTTACAAGTATTTAGAGTACTTACTTATATCACCACCATCAACATGATCATGATCATGAAACAATATACTTATATGTACCTATGTATATACATATGTACATGTATTGCATATGCTTAAATACCTACTTTCCTTCATATAATTTCTCTCCGATTGTTTTACCGACTATGCCCGTTTGTTATCTGTGTGTGTGTGTGTGTGTCCCTCTGGTCCTGTTTCACCTAGATCCACAACTACACGGTGGTGGCGATGATAACAAGCAAGGTTGCAGAGATATAGAGGATCCTTGCAAAAAATGTGCAAACTCACCCTCTCCCATCATCATCATCATCATCATCATCATCATCATCATGACATTCATCCATACCACCAATCATCAACACTACTACCACCACCACCACCAGCACCATCGTCGTCGTACTCCTCAGAGAAGGAACACACTCACATTTTTCTGTAGAAAATGATTCGGTAAATGATTTGCGAAAAATGCCTTTCCTGAGTCCTTTTTCTTGTTTTTACGTTCATTGTGACAGTTATTGACTTTCTTGTTGATCATGCAGAAAAAAAATATATTACTGATGTAATCTATGTGATAGTACGAAAAGATGGACCACAGACCAAAGGGAGAGAATATATATATATGTACCTATACATGGATGTCTTTACAATACAAAGCATGTTATTATTATTATTATATTATTATTATTTCAAAGTGTAAAGTGACAGAGGGAGAAAGAAAAGAAGGGAAAATATGTATATATGTATGTACATATAGCAGGTTTCACCCGACTGACTGCATACTATACTATTATTTTTATTCTGCATGTTGTTACTCCTGTTGTTTTGCAAGAGCAAAGACACTTTGCCTGGGCATATAACACTCGTACACATATATATATATATCTCTCTCTCTCTCTCTGACTGGTTAAATAAAAGTTTGAACACAGAGAAAATGCTGCTTGAAAAAGATTTAACACGGGTTTATAAAATGGTAATAATAGTAATATAAAAACAGTTATTACATGGATTGCTTGTTCGAAATAGATTGTTCGAGTTGTTAAGGTTACAAAATTTAACAACCTCCCAGTTTTTCACCCTGTCATATCATCACCACAACAATCATCATCATCATCATCCTTGCCGTTTTGTCTTCATGTCATTAGCACCGTGTGTTGTGTCCTCCTGTTTGTCCCAACAACGCACCAACTGCAAAAAAAAATGTTAAACACATATAAATGTCAGATAACCCAAAAAAATATATTTTTTTTAAAAGGGTTGATCGGTTGGTATAAAAAAGGATGCAAATTTTTTATAAATATATTATTTTTTAACCATGATTGTCATCCTCATTCTCATCATCGGATCGGATCGGATTTGGTTGGATGATGATAGTAAAGGAATAAAGTGGTATATTTTCGGTAGTATATTATATATTATGTGATATTATGACTACTGCTGCTGCTAGTTTTCTTGTTCACTACTCCTACTAGCATCATCATCACTACTACCGCTACTGTACATAATCAATTAGGGTTTAACGAGAAAAAATGAACTCAACAATAAATGGAGATAGCCATCACACTTCGTTAACCACTTTGACTGGGTGACTAAACCAATTTCCGATCTTGTCTCCATTTTTTTTATTATCATCATTTTCTTTATATATAAGTCCCTACTCTTTTCTTCTTGCTTATCATTTAAATTTGCAAAAAAAAATTGCAGGGAAAAACCAGCAAGGATGTGATGATGATGACAAGGTAGAAGGACAGGAGGAGTGATTTACCGAAAAATCTCCATACATTCAACCAACCCCTACAAAAAAATCTCTCTCTCTTTCTTTCTCTGCTGCTGTTACGCCAATAGGGTATATACCTATGTATTTCTTGATTTGTGCAAAAACTGCCGTTATGCGAATTCTATTTTTTTTTTCATTTTGCAAATAAGTAAAAATAGTAATAAAAAATACATAGTACAGTGCATGTAATAGCGACAATAATAATAATAATAATAATAATAATAATACATACATAGCAAAAGGACAGAAAATAAATGCATCATATACACATTCTTCGGGATACAGAGAGAGAGAGAGAGAGAGAGAGAGAGAGAGAGCTGTAAAAATGTATTTAAATAATATGTATGTATGCATGATGATTGCACATTGGGAGGACGACGTCGTTGAAAAGCAATAAATTCCTTTTAGTAATGCTCGCTCACAGTGATTCAAATATATATACAATATATACACTCACTCTCTTCTCCTCGAGTCCCAATTTATTCTCGGGTCGCCGGTGAAAATATACCCACCACCATCACCACCACCATACCAGAAACCGGGAAGAAGCAAAAAAGATAAAGTTGAGATGATGACGATTATCCTGAAATTGGAATGCTATATAATATATTATTAACAACAACAATAATAATAATAATGACAAGGATTTAATACAACGGGGACAATGGTTTCTTGACCAAAGAAAGATGTTTGATACAGATGGAACCTGATCCTGTACAAAGATGAATTACAATGATACCATTTTACTTGATTTTTTTATTGCCCATCTTTTATTTTATTCTAAAATATTTGTCAAGAAACAAAAAGCACTTCATTTACCATAGTCATTTTCAATCTATAGCACAATTTTTTTTTTCGGTGGCCCGACCCTTCTCTCTCTCTCTCTCCTTATCTTTTAGTGTTATATTTGTAATTATTTTCAAACTTGGCATATATGTGACGAATCTTTCTTTCTTTCTTTAAATTAGGTAATCCATAAAGTCCTGCTATAACAACAGCAGCAGTACTTTTTCTTTTTACATTGATGAGAATCGCGATGATGATGATGAT
>JAHZNC010003071.1:0-17906 GCA_027744095.1 Zhuqinia jingwanae
TCCATTTTTTTGAGGACACAGCAGCAGCAGCACCAGCACCGGAACAGATGCATGAGAGGAGAAAGAAAGGACTCCTTATGTGCTTAAGGTTACAAAATTGCAGTGCAGCATTTACTTTTTTTCTTTGATGATGATGATCATCATCATGGCGGTGTGATAAGTAAAGCCGTGAAAGAAAATGTATATGTGGTACTTAGTACGTATGTAAGCATTAAACTATATAGGAGGAAAAGGCTAAACTAAATCTCCTGACATCAAGCAGATTCAATAATGGCAACACTCCCTCCGCCATGCCATTAGTTCTAATACACCTTTAACAAGAGTCAGCACTCAAAACAAAAATTTCCTCTCTTTTTTGGACATGATGACACAGGGCTTTACTGCTTTACAGTTTGAACCAACATAAAGTACAAACAAAAAAAAGTATATACTATTATATTTTTTCAGTTTACGTAAATCATTAGTCACCGCCTCTAACCCACCACCTGCAGCTGCAGCAGCAGCAGTAGCGCACATGAGAGAGAGAAAAAAACTAACAAATTAGACAGGCTGATGAAACAAGTAAAGAAGATGGAAACAGTTTTTGTGTACGTGGGCAAAAAAAGTTTATTTTAGGGTTTTAAACAAGAAAAAAGTGTAGAGTGTGGTTTTTTTTGTTGGCGGGTATTAGTATTAGTTTCAACTTATTAAACAGGATAAAAAGCTCTAATGAATAACATGTCACCATTACAAGTCTAATAAAACAACTCCAGTGCCACTAGTAGTGGTAGTAGAAGCACATCATTTGCATTCCCAATTTCAAAAGGAGCATTATGTACTTTTATAGTACCATAATTTACAAATTTGATTTCTACAACAAGAAACTTTTTTTTTTGCTTTCAACACAAACAAACCAAGTATGCAAACATATGTGTGTGTAGAGTGTAGATATATATTTGTATACCAACATGCATAATATTCATGTTCCAAAGAGAAAACCTCAACCATGTCCCATTTTGTGCTGCTCTCATACTCTACCTATACCTTATTCCATTTTTATTTACTTTCTATACTATCCCGGGAAATCTTTTACTTTTTCCTTTTCACTCCCTTCATATACTTTTAACATTACATAATAGGAGAAAAAAAGGTTTTGCTTTTTAAAATTCATGTAGGCAGAAAGACATGACTAACAGTTTTGTAGAAAGGAAAAGTGAAGGACAGAAAGACAGATAGACCACCAACAACAACATCAAAAAACAACAAGAGCAAAGAACTGAGCAGCAGCAGCAGCAGCAGCAAAGGCAAATTACTTACACATTATGTGGGTTAAGTATGCATAATTCCCTCATGTTATATTATTTGCGGATTCTTTGTATAATCATAATGAATATTCATAGTAGTCTTTCCCCGTCTTTCATCTTATTTCCCCCCTGTTTTTGCCATTTTCATTATAAATATGTTATGGTATGATGGATATATATGTATATGAGCGCACGTTTGGATTGTAATATGGTATAACTTAATATTGTAAAAGAATTTAGTTTTTATTACAATCCATGTCTTAATTTTTATATAATTTTCATGAGCTCTCAACATTTGTATACAAAAGGAAGGAGGAAAAACCAAGTTGCCCCTTGGGCACGGATAAATTTTTTAGAGGAATTTTTACATGTTTTCCCCCTGTTTTTTTTCTCTCGTATTATGGCATGTCGGAAAGATATGAAACGACTTTGAATAGATGGCTACTGCAGTATTTGTAAGAGAGCATTCATAAATACGGGATAGTATCTCATCTCCCATCTGACTTTTGCTCTATTGTTGGTGCTGCACAAATAAGCAAAAAAATGCAAAAAAAAATTATGAGAAAATACAGATATTATTGTGTGTTATATGTTTAGCATGGTGATGGTATGCGTAGTTTTTACATTTAGACATTTAAAATGAATGAAACAGCAGGATTTCTGAAGGTCGAACAAATTTTTTTTTGAAGGCTACGTGGAAATTTTTTTTAGCTATCCTCCAAATAACTTTTTTTTTGTGATTTTAGGGAAGTTTTACGGTTAGTTTTATTGCCTATTTTGTGTCGCATCATATGCTATATTATGATTCACAATACAGACCAATAAGTACCTATACTAAGGCTGCTTTAAAAAATGTTCATTTTAGAAGGAGTCTTCTTAAACATTAATGTTTAGCTATCTTGAAGGGAACATGGAACATAATGGCTATAAATTTCCCATTCCCCCGGTGTGTATTTTTGAAAGCAATTTGAATTGCTATGTCCAAAAACATAATATATAAAATAAAATAAAAGATTTAAAGACTCACTTTGCAATGAAGTGTGTTGTTCACCATGAACATAATATTATGAACATGAGTAAAGAAAATGATTTGAAGAATGATTTACTACTTGACAATAACATTCTCATTAAATTACATTTTATTACGAGATCATTATTACTACTAGTTGGTATAGTCATGAATCATTTAGATGAGATTTATGTTTTGTGAGCATTTAAAAAGTAGATAATATGCCAATAATGCTGTGTGTGTGTGTGTGTTGTTGTGTTCTGCGCATCAAATTATCCACTTAAATACTTCTACAATAAGATCCAGAATCATAATATACATACATATAAACAAGTACCTACTCAAATTTCAATCTATATTCTCAAAACAACATAATAATAATCTCAGTTAGATGCAGTTTTGTAAGAGTACCCAAACAGTGTTAGCGCTGACATTATCCTCACAGATAAGTATCATTAATTTTTTTTTTTTGGAAGTGAGTTGTTTATAAGGCAGCTTAGCATATACAGATACACACACACAGTCTCCCGTTTTGTGACACATCATAGCTATAAAATATAAAAAATGTTTTGTACGTGCTGTTGCCTTGTTTACTACATAAAAACTTGAACTGGTCACTGATTCTCAACAATGCAAAATGCAATGCGCATGCACTTATATAACGTACATTATAGAACGGTAGAATTATTAGAAATATCATGTTCGCTAGACTTTAAGACAAAGTGTCAAATCGGCAATACACAACTAGCAACTAAATAATAATAACTATCACATAAATAATAAAAATTGCTCGTTTTTAAGAATGTGCCTTGCTTTCGAATTGTCATTTAAAAGCTTCATTCTTTTTGCTATATAACTACTACCACACGGCAAAGTGAGGCAATAATAAAAGAAATATGAATTAAATATCAATAAAAGAATTTATAATAAGCAAAAGCAACATGACTTGGTTCAGATGCTCTCTTTTTTATTTTTGTACATTGACTGTGTAGTTTTGTAGTTGTACAGCTAAAAGCTTTCAGAATTTATTATTAATAGTTCACATTATCATTATTGATTTTGCAAGCTTGTTATATTTACAAAACGATCCAAATATACTCAATAATGAAAATCAAAAAACAATCAAATTGTTTTAGCCAAAGAGCATTGCACACACGACCCAATAAAGAACTCATTTTTTTTTGTTCTGCATGTCGCCATGTCACTGTATTTGTTTCATCTATTTTGCATGTAGGTATTCGCTTGTTACCGACATCAGGTATTGTTGACGTGGATAAAAAAAGCTATTGAATATCGAAAGCTTTAGATATCTCCTCTTGTGAAATTTGAAGCTCTGCTCTAATGATGTTTTTTGTAGGATATACATACATAATTATTTATAATCATATCACATGTATATAAGTTAACGAACAAGGTATATAAAGCAGCAAGTGTAGAACTGTTGATGAATTAGAGCTATAATTTAGGAGTGGACAACAACGCCGCTAGTTAGTCAAGTAATTTTGTTGTATCCTTGAATCAAATTATCTAGTCATGTAAATTTGCTGATAAATTACGATTTTATTGTTACCCAATCCAAATTTATGACGAGTGGTAAATGGTTTGACACGGGTGGACCTAAAAAAGGGTGATTACTGCATTGCTGATCACTTGATTACCAATCACCACCGTTTCATTTTTGTGGCAAGCAATTTGCAATAAATCACTAATTGAAAAAAAGTTGAATATTTTACAGACAAATTATTCTCCTTTTTATTTTTTAATTGTCCACTTTTTTATACTTGGTACCTACTCTAATAAGCCTTTTATCTCAAAAAATGTTTAATTGTTATGTAGATTAGGATATAAATAAATAAATACAAAAAAAACTTAGTAATAGCTGAAAAAGGTTATCTACTTTTTTGATTGGATATTTTAGAAAATTGAAAGAAGAATAAAAAATGCTAAAAAAATGTTGTACTTTAAAACGAAATTACGAAAGCAAGTCAGTGGCCATATATCTCTCTCCTCTCAAAAATAAGTAATAATAATTATTACAAGTCCTCATAGGTAGCGTTGCTATTTAACTTGAATGACTCATTTTTATAGGACAACAATTAGCCATCATCAATAAAATCATACGATGCACGCGAGGTTCGGCTAAAAATCTTTGCAAACAAAGCGTGCAACCACATATATCATCATCATCATCATCCACGGAACTACAACACCTCAACGATAATCATTGAACAATAATTAGTTTTTGAAGGTCCCTCACTCTCTTTACCTAGTTGTGTTTCTTGTTGCCATTCCTCATATTTACTTGTCTGATGATTTTTCATTACTTTTGTTGCTTCTTATCGTGCAGCTTAGTTTGAATGATGGTTAATAATGGTGTGGTACCCACCCACAGCACAGTAACGACACAACAAACATACAATATTTCAGTCTTCAGTGAAGACAGTGGATAAATTGGCTGTGCTGTTGTTGGATTGTGTACGAGGATGATATAATGATTCACATTAATAATGCGGACATGGAACGGATTGGACGTGAAATACGCAGCTGCAATAAATTAATAAAAAGGAAGCTCTTTTTTCTGGCATATAACATACAACTTGTTAAGTATCCTATCGTATCCTATGTACTTGGAGCATGTATAGTTCTGTAATATCATATGTGCCCCTTGTGATTTGCGAAAATGAATGATGCATTACAATTTATCACATAGTCATGTGACCGAACACCATCAGCTTTCAATAATTATTTTCGGAATAATGACAATGATATGTATCCATCTACATTGTACATGCATAATATATCCTTGCTAAAATAAACATAAATTTGTATTGCATGTCGCAAGGACATATGTTGTGCCTCTTTTGATATTAAGAAAGATATTAAGCGTGTATTTATGTACCTAAAAGTATGTTAGTGTGTAATAATAGCCTACGCATATATATATTTATACAATATATATATGAATAATCCATTTCTAGCTCTTCTTCTTGATTTCAAGAAGTTGTATTCCATTTTTTTATATCAAAAATTAAGAACGCATGTCAGTGGAAATTGTAATTTTTTTTCCTTCCCCTCTGCCTTGAGTAATACAAACCAAACATCCTCCTGCCGTTCTTTCCTTCTGCTGCTGATATTTTTTTTTCTTGGCACAACTCACTTTCCATCATAATCATCTAAATTTCACATGAGATTCCCAAATTTATGTATATATGCATTAATTATTAAGAACAACATTAATAAAGAAGTTTTTTTTTGATGATGATGCATTAGTACAAAAAGAGGACTGCGCATGAAATTATAGCTGACAGTTACAAGGTGATGGGGAGTCTACACTACACAAACACACTGCAGTACTCTAATATAAAAAAAAAATTGCACCCCTTCTTAGCGCACTCTGCTGGATCACTCCTTTTTTAGCACATTTTCCCTCTTCTTAAACAACTAATGCTATTAGTGCATGAAAAAGTTATTTAATGCATTTCGAACTGGTGGTGATGGTGGTAGATGACTGACGCTGTCAGAACAAGTGTCAGAATTAGTTTCCTCCTGATTAACAAGAAGCCTAAATACACCTTACTACGTACATGTTATGTCGTGTAAAAAAAACAAGATGTTACACAATATCCCAATCAGTTTATTATAATGCCTTTTATTTTAGCAATCCCAATCACGTTACACCACGATATATTTAGGTATATGCATATATATTTTTTTCTTCTTCATCATCATGGCGTATGATTTGGTTGAAGTGTCAGCTCTTGTTTGTTAACATGATGTTTTTGTACGATGCGATCAAATAATGACAAGCATGCAGATATAATGTGCCATTTAAGACAGCACTCTATTCGAAAGACACAAAGCTATTAATATTAAATCAGCTCAGCCTTTATATATCTCTCTCTGGTTGTTTATAAAAGGTGCTGCAGTAAATGAATAACAAAAAGTACCAAAATAAGATATACAGCAAATAAAAAAGTTTACTCTTCTGGAATTTTTCTTGTGTGTATATCCCAATAATAAAGATGATGGAGAAAGACCGACATACCACAGCAAAAAAAAACTTTTTTTATGATGTGGTAATTTAAAACTCATGTACAAATACGTACACATAAAAAGCATAAAGAAGGAATGCAATTTAATTTTTCACCATTAGCCAATTAAATGTTCTGAGATATGTAGCAGCAGCAGCAGCAGCAGAAGAAAAAAAAAGTTAATAAAACTGAGAAAAAAAACTCGACTGAGTCGACTGAAATGAAAAGATGTCATGTGATGGACAGTAATCTGAATGTGAATTAGACACGGACAGACAGACAGTATAAACTGATCATGAGGGTGAAGCAAAACAAAAGTTATGAGGATGACGATACAGACAGACAGATTAGCTATTTGGCAGCGAGAAAAGTTTCCGTCTGAACTGAAAATTCTCCTGCTACAATAAAACAGTGATCTTAAATACATAAAAACCTTTTGATACAGCCCCCGCCGCCATCCTCACCACCACCACAGCGTCATGTTGGCCTTGCCTTCCCTTTTTTTCCTAAGACATTATTGCCTTAAAGCGCAGTAAACTAAACGCAGGCATAAAAAGTGAGAAAAAGCCGTATTGCGGATCGTAATAGTTAAATTGCACATAAAAAACAAGCAGGAGAAAAGGAATGTTTTAAAGAATTTCTCTCTGCAGAAAAAAAAGAAAGAAATAAACTGAAAGAACGGAGATTCAGAGTTCTCCATCTGCGGAATCCCTTTCCTTTTTGGAAGATAAGCTTAGGTGCCTACATATATAATATAGTTCTTATACAGTATTCATATTCAAGGAAAATATGAGTAAGTACAAAAGATAATGTAATTTTCTCTGCCGTTGGATATTTTTTTTTATCCAGATTACACAGACACACGACATAATTTTCACACGAGCACAAACAAACACGATCGGAGAATAGAGAAGGAAATAAAAAACAAACATACTGCAGGTTTTTTTCTGCTGATCTGAATAAATGCGGACTAACATAAGCTACACATATACAAATATATACATACTATCCATCGAGGTTTCTTTTTTTTTCTGGCCCTTTGCCGAAACACTCTTCTCTCTAGTCGTATTAGTACACATGCAAATATATATATACTTTTATTCATATATCCGTATGGACTGTGTTATTTAAAACTACTTCTTTCCATCCTGCCATTTAGTACTACTACTACTACTACCACCATCATCCAATTCAATGTAAATGCTCCTATAACCTACATTTATGTGTCGCGGAGGACAATAACACTTTGCACACACAAAACAATTTATATACACAACTTCTTCCAATTTCTTATGTACTTCTTGTAGGTTCTTTTTTTTCTGGCTTCGTAGGAGTTCTTTTTGTCCGATTTTTTTTTCTCTCTCTCTTTCTTATTTACACAAAATCTGATGACTCTGCATGTAGGACAGAAGGACAGAGAGAGAGAGAGAGAGAGAGGGAGGGAAAAAGTGAGTGAGGGAAAACGTAGGTCCTCGTTGAATTATTTATTGTCTCAGTGAAGATGGATGAGAGATAAAAACAAACATGAATGAGGCTAAAATTATCCGTTATCAATTAATTTATGTAGTAGCTTGCGTCATTTATAAAAACATAAACTGAAAACTCTGCTCAATACTCAATACTCTGCAGTGTACATGTGTGTGTGTCGTGTGTGTATTTCTGATATTAAACGAAGGATAATAACTTTCTTTTTTTTTGATAGTTTTATAAATGCGGCAACGAGATCCTCGAGATGGTAAAGATTTTAAATTAAACTGAAAAAGTAGTTTTTGGTGATGGGATTTCCCACATACATACAAAATACGTACATATGATCCTACTTTTATAGCAAAGACATTGGTAACTTTATTTCATAATTTGTCGTCCTTTCAGCTCTCTACAAATTGTGTAGGTATATATTATAGAGAGGAAAAAGCATCAATATCAAAGATTACCTTGTTACATATTTGCCACTCACATGCTACTTTTTTTTCATGTTGACTTCATAAAGCACTCAACTTCTGTTCAACTCAATGTTAACTGGAAATTGATGAGGTATATGTACTTAATATTTACCTTCAAATAAAAAAATATATATGTGTTTGTCGACTTTGCGGCTTACTTTCCAAACAGTCTGTTGGAAGGTCTCATAATAACAATCATCTAGACGAGCTCCACCATGTCTACCTAACCTACATGATAAACTTAAAGGTCTGGCCTGGCGTGTGTAATATGTGTTTTTTTTGTGTGAGTGCGGAGGAGGAAGTGCAAAAAGTGCAGTAACAGCAGGTGAAGTGCTATAATAACTAACAATATCAACATAAAAAGCAACCAGAACCAGATCATAATAAAAAAAAAGCAAAAAATTGTTCAGAGTTTTTGACTTTGACACGTACAAAAATATGTGGATATGTAGTATAGCTTAAAGTTATTTATGCACAAAATGCACCCATTCACATTAAAGTGCAAATGGTCATTATACACATTCATAAATATGAAATGGTGTGTACTTATGTATCGTTTTATAATTCCTGTGTGTAGTATTTTGGCAAAATATTATTGAGCATGTATTAAAATGGGCCTGATACTACGACGCATAATATGTATATATGTATACTTGGAAAAGCTAAAAGAAATTTTTTTTTCCCTGTTGCCAAACATAACCCACTTTATTTATTCCATATGATAAAAAAAATTAAATTTATTCTGGTCCGCCCTTTTTGTCTACACTACATGATTTACAGCACATTTTCAAATATTTATTATGAATATACTCACTTATTTACTTTGTAATTTTAAACCTTAAAATGTCATTACACCTTGTGACCTTTTGCCTATCAAAAGATTCAAAAGGATCACCATTGTTTCCACTTGAGGTAATTTAATTCACATGTCTTGACTATTAAGTTACAAATGTAACTCAAATGTAAAAGATAGCACGCAAAAAAAGGATATTTTTGTAAAGTATGTACAATATGTCAAATTGTAAAAGGTAAGCCTGTTATGTACATTTGATGGATATTAAAACCCATTAAAATGACAACTTATCACTTTTCAAATGGCATTACAGACATATTGCATGAGGACATTAAAAACTTAATTCTGGCAGACGAGAGTATCTTTCATATTAGATTATATGATGATATAGTAAAACAGAACTTTACAATGCCTGGATTCAATTGTACGGCCATTTATGTTATATATATTTACCAACTTGCAATATAGTAGCAGCTTCCTTCCAAGTTAATACTTACGAAAGGTTGTGCAGAGAAAACTGAATTAAGGCCGTTCTACAGAAAACCTCCATTCTTCTTTCACTCTCTTTTAACGTTTTAACCCAATTGATTTATTACTTGCTACTTGCTGACCTATTGACATGCACTTTATTACTGTATGTGTGTGTAACATGTATGTATAGTGTTAAATTCATAAATTCTATAGGTGTCCCGTGAAACGACCCCTTTCCTTTTCCTTTCCAACGCCACAACTTGCTCTTTTTAAAAGAAAATAGTAATAAAAAAAACTCACAACTTACCTCCTTTCTATGTTTCCCTTTTGTCGCCTTTTCGCCACTAGACTTTTATTTTATGTCAACTGACTTTCTCCTTGGGATTTTTTTTGTTGGAAAGTGAAGTAGAAGCAAAGGAGCTCACGCAGAATCTTTGTGTACACTGTTACGCCTTGCAGAGGTAGGGAGCATATAGGTACATACCCCGAAGGTAGGGTGAAAGCTCTCTTCTCACTTGCTCCTTTTTTATATATATACTGGGAGGAATATAATGGAGTAAAAGTAGCAACGGCAGTAAAAGAGCAGAGCAAAAGGCTGTCAACACCACTTAAAATGACTTTTATTCAATTAAGCTGACACCCAATCCAACCGCTATACAGTATCTAGGTACATGTTATACCAAACCATTGTAAACCATACGGCTATACACGTATAAATGGTTGGAACCACTACTTATAATAAATTACATTTCACNCCGCTATACAGTATCTAGGTACATGTTATACCAAACCATTGTAAACCATACGGCTATACACGTATAAATGGTTGGAACCACTACTTATAATAAATTACATTTCACCCAGCCAGGTTCAGCAGCCCAGTATTCTTCATAGTTCAGTAAACTTCACTTTCATTTACTGATTAAACCAGGAAAAGGTGGATGATAATAATAATACCACCTAACTCTACAACTTTTATTTTTTGTGATAATAATACCGACCCTATTTCTTCTGTTTTTGCATTAATATTATTTTCTTGATTGTAATGTCCAGTCTGATTAATAATAATAATAATAATAGCGTGACAGAGGTGTCCAAAAATTTACACTACACAGTAATTTGTTTTTCTTTGGGCTATGTCCACTCTCCTGACTTGTCTTGTCACTGAACTGGAACACTTTATACTCTCTCTTCTATGTTTACTTGTGATATGGTGTGTGCTCTCCTTTAAAGATATTTATTTATAGATAACTTGACATAGTGCCAGTGTCCATGTCGCTAAAACTAAATAATATCTCACTGTTGTCCCACACTGGCTGGACACAGTTGGGAATAATGGTATAGTATAGTAACTAGTTGTCGTTGCATTAAGCACGTAGCAGACGACAAGTTGAACGGTATTGTTCTAATGTTTCATATATATTTTTTGCTTATTTACTTTAGAAACCGCAAAAGCGTCACTTGAGACAATTTCCTTCTCTCCTGTGAACGTACAGAAATACTAGATCAATCATGTGGAAGAGCAGCGATGACTGTGTTCAGAAGGATATTTTTTTTCTGTTAAAAAATTTCAAAATCACGGGTAAAGTTTATGAGTCAATAAGTTAGTCCTTAACGTAACTAATACTCGTAGGATCCGGGAGGGAAAAAAGTACAGGCGTCAAGTGTTTTTCACGTCATCATCACCCTCATAACATGATACCTTGCACAGCACTCTTTCGATATAGGTACATAGCTGTTGCAACTTCAAGTGCAAGAGTATAGTAGACAACCAAACACACACACCGTAGTAAATAAATTATGAAATCACTGCATAATTTAATAAATGTGGATAGTTTAGCCAAGGCGTTTCCACTCTCTTATTATGCCTCTTTTCTTTCAAAGTGAAATAAATTACAACTGTTAAACTGAAGACCACACACCACCCCACTTGAATTGTTGTTTTGCCGAGTAAATAATATAGTAATTTTACTGCTCCCTATCACACAAACTGTAATGGTGATGGTAATTTTTGGTGCGATCACTATTACTACCTGTTGTAACCAGTATATAGAAATATGTACATTGTGAGTTTTTTTCCCCTTGTATTTTATAATTTTTCTCTGTTTGTTGTTTGTGTGTACTTCCGTTGTTCCATGTGTTGATTATGATGATTATCCAGTCGGCAAAGGTGAATTACTGCTTACTGGAAAGGTAAATGTAGTAGCAGTAATACAACTACCATCACATCTTTTGTCTTCAGAGCAAGAACAGCTAGCAGTAGTGCTACTATCACGTCCACCACAACAACTAAAACACAACGGCTGAGGCGGTGGAGGAAAAGTACAAGTCCTCTCTAGAGCCTTGTGCACCTGTTAAACAATTTAAAAGGAGTATTGTAGTAGCAATATAGTAGTAATAGTAGGGAATACAATATACATTACATAAAGCACATAGCAGTACACCTATATATACACACAAGATGATATATAGAGACACACACACACCAAGACATCCTTTTTGGAACACGAGCAGTTGAGCAGAAAGAGAGAGAGAGGGGAGATGGGGAAAATATGAGCATATACTCCACTTCCACTTTTGGCTCTTCTTCTCTCTCTCTCTCACACAACTCATACAACTTTGCTAAAGCTCAGCAGCTCGGCAGTTGCGTTTCCATGCTCCATTCCCATTCCATATACAACACAACATCATCATACATACCATCCTTCTACAACATATTTTACTACACTGACTTGACTCTGTTTTGCTCTCTTGCTCTCTTCAAAACACCATAACCGTAATATATTACATTTAACAATATGTACCATGTATACCTATTATATATATGATCATCATTATAATCTATATAAATATCATCGTGATAATAATAATTGAAACACCAAACCGAACGTTACATGATAAGCTATATTACATGATCTTATGATGATAAGATATTATGTGCTACTACTGCTTGTCTGGAGATATGGGGGGAAAAACAAAATGCTCCAGGAACTTGGTGGAACAGGAAGCAGTACTGTACAAAGTAGTGTGGGATTTTCTTAGCTCTCTCTGGTTTATTATTTTGCTGAGAATGGAAATGAAGATGAGGATAATAATGATGTCATGTAGATCATTACCATGACCATGATCATCCTAGAAATTGTTCTTACTGAGTATGTGACTATATACCATCTTTTGAGTAACTCTCCAAAAAAAATAAAAATAATTGTATATCTCCTTTCTTTTTTCACCTTTTCCTCTTTATAAATAATACATGTCTTCCCATTTAACGCTCGTATAAAAACAATAGCAATAATAATAATAAAACAGCTCGTCATGTAGTAACACATACCATCATCATCAACATTTTCTCCTTTTCCTCCAGCAGCAGCACCTCTCCTCACTCGGTCTCGGTGTTTGCCTGTGAAAAAACTGGAACATGGAGAAAAATATAATATTCTCTCTGACTGAGTGATATGATGATGATGATGTCTCTCTGGAGAATCTGTTTTTTTTTTCTCTTTTTCCACCAAAAAAAAATAATACTAAGTTCCTACTTGCTTCTCTTTTCACTGACTCCCTTTTGACTTGAATGTAAGCTTTTTGTGGCAGCAGATTCTTCTCAAGAGCATTTTTATTGTGTTTTTTTTTGCAAATCCTCTTCTACGCTTTACTGTGTTTTATTATTAATATGTATAAAAATGTAAATTGTTAAGACCAGGGTATTTTTTATTCTTTAAATAAACACTCACATATTATACACACGCTAGTAATAACAACAGCAGTTCTCAGACCAAACAGGTCAGCAAACACATACGTACACATACAAGTTCAGTTACGAAGAGTGTTAGTGAAACTACTACCACTGCTGCTGTTGCTGCTGAGCCAGAGGATATAAAAAAAATTACACGGTAGAGTCGAAATAGTTATGTGTATGGCACTGGCGCACACAGAAGACAGGCAGAGTGAAAAATACGAAAACTCGGTGCGGTGGTAGGGAGCGAGATAGAGGTTCTCATCTCGTTTTGCACAACACCAGCAGTAACTAGTAACCAGCTTCAGAGTTCTCTCCTGCTGCTACTGTTACACAAGTCAAGTATGTAGGAGAAACAAACACGAAGAAACGGTAGTGATGATGATGATGATGATCAGAATGAAGTTTCAGAAGAAAAAGACGAGGAAGGCATAAAAATCGGAATGAATCATTGTGTGTGCCTGCCTTTTTTGCTTCTTTTCTTTTTCTCAAGCGAGCAGCAGACCTCTAGCTATTGTTGTACTAACACTACTACATGTTTGTACTTTTGTATGTGTGATATGTGTGCAAAAAAAAAACCCAAAACTCTCCTGTAAACACATCATTTATAATGGAAGCATATATAATGCAATATGTATTTTATGTGTGTACTTTTAAATATATATGAAAGTAGGCAGTTTTGGTAGCAGTTTTCTGAATTGTAAGTTGATTCTGACTTGTCTTGACTCTCTGGAACTCTTGGAAGTTGAGTCTGATTGTGATTGTGTGTGAGTGCGGGTATATAGTCTTTGGAAAAATAGGAATCCTCTTCATTTTTTCCTTCTTACATACCTATTTTATATTTACGAAGTAGAAAAACGCAAGAGCATACACAGAACGGCTATATATTTACGCTCCTCTCTCTAATAAATAGGATAATATAAGCAGAAGTTTTACTTACTCACATTCAACATTTACTTGGCAAAGTAGTTGTGTGTGTGTGTGATGTTGTTGGATTGGAGGTGATGGTGATGATGATGATGTTGAATGCTTCTTCTACTACATATTACATTACTTACATTACATACATTGATACATTAAGTGTAATACATATTTGTCATCATATAACTTTAATGAATGTACATGCAATCAAATAAACGCACTTAATACTATATGTATATGTAATATAGTAATATGTATACTATGTGTATGATGTTCGATCCAGCAGCAAACTCTAACGTTGCGGAAACCTAAAAGCTATAAACATTTTATACATATTTAATACTTTTAATATCACCAAAACAGAGTGGCCCTTAAGTATGTATGTATATGAAAATAAAGGAAGGTAAAAGGCAATAATATACAAAAAAAGGTTGTTTGCTGTAATAATATGTATGTATAAAGTAAGTGATCAGAGAAGTAATAGTAAGTAGTAGTAGTAGTAGTAAAACGTGTAATATGGCAAGTTTATAGTTCTAAAAACATATGCGTGAAAGATTCCTTGTGGATTTCAGCATGTACATATTTATTTATACACCTTATACGCTACACTGTAAGTTAACTTCTCATATGAGAATGGCAAGTAGTAGTAGAGAGCTTTTGGTGAAGAAGAAGAAGAAGAATAGAAGAGCTAACAAACAAGCAAGGTAATAAGGCAAGTGAAGAAGGCGACGACGAGAAGAATAGGCAAAATATTATGTAGTATACTAGCAGAAGCAGTAGAGAGGAAGAAGAAAAAAGACTGTCAGCATAAGCACACAGCTCACTCACACAAAAATACATACATATTTATACTATATATTATAATATTTAAATACACATAATAATAGCTTTCATGTATGAAAGATTTTTAGGTATGCCTACATACAACATGTATATTTCTCTCTCTCTGTGAATACTATTCATTTTTACACATTATTATTATTACTACAACTTTTTCTACTTCACATCAACATCACATAAATTTTAGCAAACATAAATGGGAATATAATATGTAGTAGGTATTGTACACATACGATATTGACCATGGCTATTATAAGCAAGAAAAAATCACAACAAGAAAACAATGTTTTTTTCCCTTCTATCCACAAATCCACTCACACATGTAAATATTGTACATATATCCCATCTTCATAAAAATCCTTTCAACTTGACTTTATATATATGTAAAAGTTGTGATTTTTTATGTGTTTATTTGAATGTGCGGTGATGATGATGATGGTATATACATAATGGTAATTGTAACATAATGGTAATGGGAGGAGGAAAACACGAAACACATGTATATGCAGACATAATGAATACGTATATTTGGTATATATTATTCATATTACACTTAAGAATATTATTTTTTTAACCAAAATTCAACATTAACCAACGACCAAGGATAAAAAAGCACAGTGACAGACCGACACGTAAATACTCAAGATACAATGTGTATATTTACATACATGAGATGATATTATGATGCATTTATTCCTGTTATAATCTGTATAGAATTATAATAAAGAGAAAAATCATAATATCTTTCGTCGTCATCAAAATTTATTTATGTGTTTAGGAATATCCTTTACACACGGAAAAGTAACTTGATTTTGGATGAACAGCTCGTGTCATGTTTTTTTTCCACAATCATAATAAAAAATTGCTGATTCTGGGTTAAGCTTTACGAGTTGTTGTAATGCATACATCATTGCTTGCTCATGTCGTATATCGTACTATATTACAAACACACACACACAGCAATGTATATAGAAATGTGCATTTGATGATGAGTCGGATAATGGCAATGATGAAGACTGTGTATGGTGGCGGAGATATGTATGATATAAGTAACAAGTTTAACGGCAACAGTTAAATGGACAAATGGAATTGAATATTACAATTTAGTCTGCTCATCTCAGAAGTCAAGTACGAAAAGTTGGTATGTCTGCTGCTGAATAAAATGTCATGCAAAATATTTGAAGCACGAGAAGCTTTACTGTTCTTATTCCATCACACACACATCATCATCATTTTGCAAAATTGCAGACCAAGACCACCACACAGTCTCGCTTGCTATTCTGCATGCATACACATTCCTTTATTCATTTGTCGTTGCACTGCTGCTACTGCTGCTGTTGCTACTACTGCTGCTGGTGATTATTATTGTAGTATTATATTTTTTGGAGTCTCGGTACATTTAATTTTAATATGATCAGCCGTTGGAAGATGATGATTAGAATGAATGATGATTATCATGATATGAGGGAGAAGCAGTCAGGTCACAGAGTCAACCGAGCATAATAATAATAATTTGAATACGAAGGAATGTGCATAATCGTCCTACGTACGTGTACGGTACGGAACCGTCGTATATATATCTGTTAAAAAAGATAATCAAAATCATGCATGCAATAATATGTGTATGTACTTGTGTGGCATGTGGTATGTGCACTGCTACTACTACTACAATGTTTCACAACCAACGGAACGTGTTGTAATTGTACTTAATGGTGTCTGTGTAATATTTGTATATTTAAAAAAAATTGTGGAAAAGTGAACGCGCTCTCGCTCCAGTCGCTCCACTCATTTTCAATTTTTACATGTTATTATTGCCTTTTCCTCGCCTTTTGCTCTCTCTCTCTCTCTCGCGCTCCCCTGGAATGAAATCTGCAAGGCAGATTAAAGCAAACGTACAAGCCTTCTCGTCGTATATTCTCACTAATGTAATATTATGCAGTAATGTTATCACACAGAATTTGATGTTGACGAAGGAGAGCGTGAAATAAGAGAATACATAAGAGACCATGAGACTAGCAACTACTACTACCACCACCGTCTTTTGGCCGTCCTTCTACCAAAACCACACGACTGCAGACTTGAGTACTTTTTTTTCATTTCTTGCAAAACAAATTCAAAGTAGTTTCCTTCACTCCTCGCGTCTTCCTTGAGAGATGATATGTGGTTTTTTCATAAAAATTGAGAATACTACCACTATACCGCTGCTTTCTGTACTTTTCACCAAAACGTAAGGTATTTTTTTTGTAGTAGTTGGCTCTCTTTTGTAACCTGGATGGATGCTTGGTGGTATAGTGCTTGTGGTGGTAGTGATGAGGAAATATAATATCCATCAACGGCAACACCATGCATATATATATACTCATATTATTATACTTGAATATTTTATATTTGTGGTGTGTGGTTGGGTATCGTGTTCTAAATATTTTTCTGGGTAATACTCTTTTTTTCTTCAGTAATAATAATAATGATAATAGTAGTAGTACTAATAATAATAATACCAAGAGGAGAGCTGAGAAAAAAATAAGTTTTGCGGTGGCACTGAGTGAGTAAGAAGATGACTTTTTTCCTCTCTCTCTCTCTCTCTCTTTCAAGACCCACTTCTCTATTTTTTGTGTATTTTATCTTCTTTTTTAAAGAAAGATGCGAAGAAAAAGAAAGTAGGAAAGAAAAAGAAAAATGATGAGAAAAGCATACTTATACATATACACACAAAAGGAGTTGTGCTTGTGAGAAGATACGTATTTTCTTGCTTGAAGGAAGAAAGTAGAAAAAAGGAAAGCACGCTGTTGCTCTGCTGGTGCTGATTTGATGGTGCTACTCTTATGCTCGTCCTTTTGGCTTCCGCTCTCCCCATATCTATCTACAAGGAGGAGAGAAGAGTA
>JAHZNC010003072.1:0-24072 GCA_027744095.1 Zhuqinia jingwanae
TCTTGCTACTTAAAATCTTACAAAATATATATATGCTTGCACGCATGCAGAGTGGGAGTTGTAGTAAGTTGTACAAAAAGATAAAAGTCTTCACCCTAGGCCACATAGTATATATATTCAATGTTCAGTAAAAATCTCATCCCTGTTTGCTTACGTTGTGTTGTAATATACCGAAATCGAGTTTTCGTCACAAAAGTAGGTACATATCATCTCAAGATTACCTTTTATCCTTGTGTATGATGCAAATAAAGTACCGAGAATGCACCTTGGAATAAAAATCGTATGCAAAAAAGGATCCTTGCCTTTTTATGGAAATCATACTGTTAGTCAGACGACTGGAGCAAATGTAAAGAAAAAAACAAATCCATGAAAAGGGTAGCGCTGTTGATCATCGGTGTCGATTCCTTTTTTGGGTATGCATAGCAACTACCGTACTATTTTTACATACCCAAGGTTATTGCTGAAAGCTGATAGCACGCAACTTATTGGCACAATAACATGTGACATTTCACTACATCAGAGAATGGAATGAAATTTGGTGTGATTTTTGTAAATGACGTTTTTCACAGAAAATCAAAGTATTGACAATAACCAGAAAATTTTCTACTTGCTACATGTATATGTACATACATACCTACTTGAATTGTATGGCGCTGATGGGATGATGACACAACAAAGCAACAATAATATTGAATATTCTGACTAACATACTCAGGCACATTGACTAAATTTTTTATTTATTTTTTGTTTCTGTATTTTACTAAAATCTCTTGCAGATGTGCTATGTTGCAAGTTGCAAAATCTGCTCTTAGGAATATTATTATGAGCACAATGAATATGCAAGCATATTATGTTGCAATTGCGTTAGCGTAACGCTAACGTACATACATAAAAAATATTTCCTCGAAAAACGAAATCAGGAAAAGCACCAGAAAATCTAGAGCTAGAGTAAAAGAAAGGCTATTTCTTTTTAAAAAAATTTAAACTTTGTAAGGAATTGAATTTCTTCATTTGAAAACTCGAATGCTAAACGTACATACTAGTGGTGTAGCTAACTTAGCTTATGCTTTTCTGGGAATGGGTCTGAAGTCTGCACATGTCCGTAAAACTTTTAAAAAACGGATTCACATATACCAGATCAAATAACAAATAACTACTCCTTATAATCTTGTCCAAAGAGGAATTTAGTGTATTTTAAAATGTGTACTGTAGTTAATTATTAATTATACACTAAGGTTATTCCACTTAGGTTTTACTTTCAAACTTGTTCTGGGGGAGGTGAGGAGGTGGTTAATGAATGACTTTAAACAAACAAAACCAGTAGTCACAAAAGGAGCATAATATAGGCAACTCATGTTTGTACAGAAAACATCAATTTCCTACCACGACTTCCTCGGGGGAAACAATAATTGTTTTGTTTTCCGTGTAAAAGAGTTTTCAAAAACATGTCTGACTTGTTCAGAGAAGTCATTAATACCATATAAAATATCTACCTACATACAGTCTCCTTTCACCTCTACTATTTCAAAATGTCATTTCACAGACAAAATGACACAACATAAACGCCCTTTACTTGAGTCTGACTTGTTCAGAGAAGTCATTAATACCATATAAAATATCTACCTACATACAGTCTCCTTTCACCTCTACTATTTCAAAATGTCATTTCACAGACAAAATGACACAAAATAAACGCCCTTTACTTGTGTAATTATTATTGTGCATCAAGGAAGTATATATTCTCTGAAAGGAGGAAGGAACAAGTATTTTGAAATTAAATTAATAAAAACAGATCCAGAAAACTAATCCATAGCACAATTGTTATTATTATTGACTTTATTGCAGACTTTGTTGTGTATTACAAGTAATAATAATTACAATTGTCTATATCCTAAACAAAACATGTAAAAAAGAAATAGAATGAATGGTGCTTTGTGCAATACAACAAGGAAAATTTTTTGTTGTTATTTAACAATTTGCAAAGAATACAAAAGGGACTGAGAAGAGGAGAAAGGAAACTAGAAGGGAAATTGACACACAAAAGCAACTAAGAAAGCTGAATGAAATTGAAAGGTCCCTACAGATTTTACTCCCACTAGGAATTCCACACAAACAGCGTATTTATAAAGTGGGTGTATATATATTCATGTTATTACAGTAGTAATAATAATAGGTTCAGTTAGGCAGCTTTTCAGTATAGTATAAATGCTTAATGTTAATTACTTATTTATTTAAGATATTTAGGTACTTTACTTTCAGTCATCATTGAGAAAGATGAGCACGAACAATGTCACATGATGTGAAGGGTAAAAGCAAACAAACAAAATATTTTGTAAAACAGGACACGTACCTATATACATTGCCTTTTCATTATACGGAGTTTTGTAGTGGCTCTTCGTTTTTTGTCTCCTCAGATGACATGTTTTGGTGGAATGCGTGTGCTGTATCCATAATACAAAAGGCGAACATTAAGGTGATCGCCATCGCCGCAGCAGGAGCAGCAACAACCATAAAATAAAAAAAGGATAAACTTATATATAACCCACCAAGCTTTCTCCTCTACTTTCCCCATACACCATGAAATATGTATATGGAGACACACTCCAACAAGTATTGAGAAGGGAGAAAAGGAAGCGAGGTTTAGTTGCTTAGAACGACTTTCACTCAGCTCATTCCGTATCAAGCCGCGTAAGGAACAAGTCATATCAACAAGACTGTGTATAGTTGTTGTGCGTGTCCTGTGATATGGTGCAATGTTTCATGCTATTGTGCTTGCAATGTAAGTAGAAGGCCTCCTTTATTTCTTCTACTCAACAATTCTTGTGAATGAACGTAGCGCGGAATCCTCTTAAATTACCTGTTATTCGAACAGTTTAGCAAGCAAAGTTGAGAAAAGCAGTTAGAGTTGACTTCTTTTTTTCTCTCTCTCTCTCTCTCTGCAACATGAATAGTTAATAGGGGTGCCCACATATTTATTTTGACAAGTGACAAGGTTCAAATTACTTATTTGGAGCGAACACTTTATTGAACTCTGTTAAATAAGCTATATGAATATGGCCCTATTTGGATGTTTACCTGCCAGAGTGTGAATGTATCCAGTCGTCCCATTTTGTGTGTTTTTTCTTCTTCTCTGTTTAACTTTTACAAACTTTGTAATTATCCTTACGTAATTAATTATAGCGTGCTTTTTTGCTTCAACGTGGTACATAAACATCGTATGTTTAGCTGTAATTACAACTGTGTAGTAAAAACCCACGTAAGGGACAAATTTGAAGAGTCTACCTTGTTCCAGATTTTATACAACCGTTACAAAACATTTCTTGTGAATAGCTGTAATTACAACTGTGTAGTAAAAACCCACGTAAGGGACAAATTTGAAGAGTCTACCTTGTTCCAGATTTTATACAACCGTTAAAAAACATTTCTTGTGATCTCGTGCGTCAGTTCATAAAAGGTCAATGATGGTAATTATTAAACTAAACTCTTGTCTTTATTTTAATGAATTGTTAGCTCATGATGAGGTACAAAACAATTTGTGTGGAAACTTCTTTGGCAAGTTGTAGTAGTACTTGTTTTAAATAGTATGGAGTGAACGTACTTATAAAATACACCAACAACTGCCAAACTAACTGAAATTCTATTATTTCCGACCAAGGTTGGCTTTCCTTTTCATTTGAAAGAAACAAGAGTAAAAAAAGTAAAAGTTGCTTTTGCTGTGCTCAAAAAACACTTGTGAACAGAGAGGTGCTAGTGAAAGCTGCTGTACTAGTGAAAGTGTCCGGAAAAGATTTTTATCTCAACTTGCCCCACTCGACTTGATATCTTTGTATTAATGTACTATATGTGCACGGGCTATATTTTATGGTTAGATTTACCGTAACTCGTAACGAGAAACAGTTTTTTTTTGTACAAATACACACATTTTCATAAATTACTTGTCCGTCGTGTCTAAATATATTATTTCGTTATTATACCTCCATGCACACCTATAATACTTAGATATAGGAGTACCCGTCCACATTGACTCCAGTACAACTGGTCAACTTGCACTTTAACGAGTTTTTGTTATAAAAGTTTTTTTTACGACTATAGCTCTACTTATATTGCTCAAGTTATTATCTTTCAGCAGATAAAAAATAAAGCCCATGTTCATTTCCCTTGGTGAAGAAAAATAATATATAACAAGACGCATTTCTTTACAAATCAATGTCTCAGTAAACAATCCCATTTTGCTTGTGTATGCCCATGCAAAAAACAAAAGAGAGAAAGCAAAGAAAACCATCTTGGCGTGCAATAACATTATATGCCCGTGTGAGAAAGTGATTTTTGTATATTTGTATGCACCACGCACACAACATGGTATATATAATAACTAGACTTTGAGTGACTTTAAGAGATTTTTTTACAGCTTGTGAGTGAGTATAAACTTTTTGTTGTGTTTATGACGGTATTATAAACCTTCCAACCAAAATCACAGCAACAGATGTAAACCATCCCATTTAATATTCTTCCCTTTTCATATGTGCTACTTACCCGCATGTCCTCTCACTTTCCATCAAGCAGCATTAAAAAAAATAGAAGAATGAAAAAACTTTTTATTTTTATTTTCAACACTTCTCGCAACAAAGTAATTTTATTGTAGAATTTATAAAAGTTTACACTATTTCTCTCTCTATAGCACACTTTTAGTTTTAAACAACAACAATAACCAAATGCAATGTAAACACAAGTCCGTTGGAATTTTTGATGAGGAAGAGTAATGGCTACTTGAGAAAGTAGTAAAAAAACAAATATACTAGCAGCGTAGTAGTATAAAAAACAAGAGCGGAAGTGTTTGTTTGTAATAATAATTCAGCAGAATAATAAAAAAATATATAAACAGTATAAACATAATAAGTATATATAGTAGAATACTATTTATCCAGCCCAAGGTACAAAAATGAAGGAAGTAGTAACAATCCAGCTAAACTGCACGCCTCAGTTAGACTGTCCAAATATATCCGATTTTATCGGAGATGAACCACTATACGTTTACGACAAGCCACAAAACATAGCGCTTATAAGCATATATGTTCCGCTCTTCCTCACCGCCCTGCTCAGCAACATCCTTGTCATTATTGTTGTGAGTCGATACCGATGCTTGCGAAGGTAAGAATTATAATAATAAAAGGATACATCATATTACATGAATAAAATATAAGTATTTTTTTGTAATGCTACTATGCTGCTTAGGTAATATTAGCATGCAACCTATAAACCTTGTCATAAAGTCCCCACGGGTATCAAAAGCAAAAGCAAACGAATTGTTTCCCATTTTCTTTACTTGCTCCAGTTTTGCATGACCAAATAACATTTTAAGTACCAAATGGGGAAATATTATGCATTGAAATAATATATATTTTATGTGTTAGGTGAATACAATAACGTTTTAGAATGTCATTAAAAATTCATCATTAATACGGGTTTAGTTATCCTCATTAAATATTTGTTTCTTCATCCATCACTTTTACTGCTGAATGTAAAAGACCATTTTCACTTATTGACGCTCTAAATTTGTTATGTATTTTGTAGCATTTAAAAGGAATGAGACATTCATTTAAATAAATATTTTGTACGTGCAGAATAAAGTGACAAAAAGACTGCCGTCCTTGTAAAAACTCATTCATAGAAAGTCGACTAGCCATTTCCTGTACATATTAGCTACTAATTTGAAGTTACATACATGGAACGGTTTTTGAGCACCTGAAAATGCGGTTTTCATTATCCACATTTTTAATCTAATTATATAATCTAATTTGCAGTATAAAACCGCAAAAATGAATATATATTGATAGAGGTATACCTGAATGAATATGCGGGTTTTCTCTTTGAAGTATTACGTAATATAATTTTATTTCAAACAAAGTATACCGTAAATTGAAAGGAATTCTCTTTCTCTCTCTAGCAGTGTTCCCTGAAGCTGCTCTAATTATTTGGGAGTAAAAAAGGGAGAGCATTCTTGAAACTCGTGAGCTTCTCAAATTACTAGTCTTTAGAATATGGCAAAGTCATTCCTTTATTGCATTCATTAAATAAAACATTCAGTCGGTTTGGTATTAAAAAAGGATAAATAACAATAACTTTAAAATAGCGGAGTTATGGCCTATTCCTTGTACATCTACTCAGTATTCATGTACTTATTATTAAGGATAATAAGCAGCCATTGTAGTGTGCATGTTGAAGCTTTTCTGCTTAAAATGAAAGTATACTGGAAACTGGAAATTTGTTTGACAAAAAATTTCAAAGGAAACACCACTAAGGTATCCACTGACTCAGCACTTTTCTACTACTACTTGTGTACAAGTTGACGATTTGCTAAGCACTCTTTAACTGAATGCAACCTCGTTAAAAAAAATTGCGCGTGTTTTGCATCTTTAAGAAGCTCACGTTCTGTCTGACTTTGTTTCTCATGCTGCAAATAAAAAGAAATAATAAGCGTGTTTAATAAATTAGCCGTTTATACTGTTATGTAACAATAACAAGTGTACATGTTTCGAACGAACTGTTTCTCTTTTTTAGGGAAAGTTGAAGTACACAAATTATGGCATGGTTGTCATGAATGGTATCTCTGAGTTGTTGTTGTGTTGTCATTTACTGAAAGTCTGTTGTTGAAATAGTCGAGTTCAGCCTCTCAAGTCAAATACGTAGAGCATTTACAATACAGTTAATGCAATACAGGAACATTACATTATTGACAGAGAATGCGAGTATTGCAAGACGTGATAGCTACAAAACATGAGAATTGACTTAACAAACATTAAAATAAACCAATGCAAGTACTTTTGTACCATGTCCAACCAGCCATCACTTTCACATACTTTCCCCCAAAACCCCCTAAAGCCAACATTTTATGACCAGTCACTTTATAAAACATATGCACCATATGCACGTAGGCATTTTCATAAGCCAAAGTGGATTCTTCTTGACCGAGAGGAAATATGCGTGGCATGGAATGCTTATCAAAACTTTAATTTATTTTGACGATGTTTAATAACAGCATGGCAGTTTACATTAAACTCATTCAAATTCAATTTATTTTTGTATATTTATATATGTAGGTATTATTGTTATTATTATGTATTATGTATTTGTGAACGCAAATATTATGCAATCTTTATTTTTTGGTTAAATCAGGGTCCTATAAGAAGGAAGCATCCATGAAGAATATATTTCGATGATTATATACATTCATGATGCAATTAAAATAACAAAAACCAAATCGAGTATTTGACCAAATATAATTTGCCATTTTGAATACGTGACATTGTAGAAATGAAATTAGAATGTTTAAATTCCGAAATTTTGACTTTTTAAGAGTTTTTGGAATGATATTCATTATGGTTGCAGGAGTAAAAGTGGCCGTTTGATGGTAGGGGTTTTCCGCTGAAGGAGATTTTCGTCCCCAGCAAATCGTTTCCATGCACTTTGACTGACCTTATATAAGCATCGAAATATATTCGTCCTGGATGCTTCCTTCTAATAGGACCTCGGGTTAAATAAATCACTGAAGTAGATCGATTTATATCGGATTTTTTTGCAAAGGATAAAATACGTTTATACTAGCTTGGCTAAATACGTATTTTTTTTACTTTGGCAACAATTCATTCCAGAGACAGTGAACAGTGGCACAACCCTACAAAAAATAAATATTCCCTGTAGGTAAATAAAACAGCATAAAACTCGGTACTATAACAAAAAGGGCCATGTGAACAAGAACTATCCACAGTTTTGTATGCATGTGCATAAGTGTCTGCTCAATAGTTTCTTTTTTTGTTTGTTTGTGACAACTACCCACACCTAAGAGCCATTCGCTGGCGGAAATCATGTCTTCCACACAAAGCCACTCTTATACTCATATCATTTGATACGTTCCAGTTCCTTTTTATTGTCAATTGTGCCTCGAGGCCATGATAATGTTAATGATACCATCGTAAAAAAAAAGAAAATCATAAATATAAAGGGAACAAGCAAGCTTTCACTTTGAAGAAAATACGTTTCCGAATAGAAAATTGGGCCTTTCCAAGTAATGCTGTACATTTACGATGTGTGAAATCAAATGCGATGCAATGAAAATTATTCCTAGTAGGAAATCATTTATCGTCCAATTCGCTCTCAAAAGAATATTGAATATAATGTAGCACTCGCACACAATCACAATAGCAAACAATGGCAATCAATCTTTATTTTTATGTCCACAAACTGGAATAGGCTCACTGCATGTGAATATGGGGTAACTTGAAAAAAAACCGGAATACTTATCCTATGCTTACATACTTATTTTGAAGTCCGGTAAAAGCTCAACTGTTTCAAAATCTACTTTGAAGCCACTTTATGGAACTGTTGAAACGTGAATTCTTGTTTTGGTAAGGCAGCTTTGATTGATCAGCCATTTGGCAGCCTTCCGCAACTTCACCACTCACTCCATTAAGTACACAGTGTATATATCTATAATGTTTAGAGTTTTTGTAAGATTAAAAGGCAGTTAAGCGTATTCTCCATTGCTTGTGACCATGAGGGAAAATGATCGATGAGAAAGTAGGACATATTATCTTTAAAAAATACATGTACAACCATTACAATTCGAATATGATTTTAGGTTTAAGAACAAAGCTCAAGACAGGCGCAAATCCCTGAGATTGAAAATCCCTTCTTTCGTACGTTTCTTTTTGACGTTTCATTTGCTACGGATTTGTCCAATTTTTGTTGCTACATAAATACTTGTCGGTATATATTATTTTGAATCTGGAAATTGAAAACGAAAAAAAAAGTTAGCAGATACTAGAAAATTTTATGTATTTTCTACATGTATATTTTTGCATTGAATTTCCGTAGCAAATGTACTGTACACCGAACACAGTGTACAACATATGGGTTGATTGATCAGGTAAAATTGGAAAATAGCAGGCAAAAGTTTTTCAAGTCCATATTTGGAATTTGGTCGTACAAAGAGCATGCCGAGACCAAGGAAAGAGCATAATAAACTATAAAACACATGTGTAAGCAAACTTATGGGGCTTGAGCACAAGCTGTCTCCATAAGTTGTAAACATGATTTCCCTAAAGATATAAATTTGTGCTTACATGAACCACATATCCTTCACCGCACCACCACCGTCATAAAATAAAAGTGGTTATTTTACTACTTTACTCTTCATTTAAGGGTCGCGTATAAATATACCACACGTAAGAACTTGTTGCGTTTCCGTTCAAAGGGCTTAGGGGACATTTTTAAGGTTGCCTCCTAAGAACAAGAGTTGGTGGACAGGACAAGCATACTTTCCCCACGTGCCAGTTAACCAAAAACTTGAAGGGCAAGTGAAAGTGATGATATGAGGGAGGAGGTTGGAAATGTGGTAGGTGGATCAAGGCAGACATTTATTTTGGCATAAACTTATTTGTTTCTTCCTTGTCTTCAGTTATTATTAGTCTCGGTGTATGGCTCAGCAGCCTCATAGATTACGACAATGTTCTTTTTCTAAAAGAAAGAAGAAGAGTGAAAATGCATTCTGCGGAAAATGAAAACCTTGCCAAATTATTTGTTTGCTATTCTTTTCCCCAAACAATGCATTAGTTTCGGGTATGCTCCCATGTTATTGTTCATAAAAATCAGTGAAAGGGAAGAGAATGGCAAACCACATCTCATCTTGGTTTTCATTGCCTTTTGTGATAAAAATCTCTCCTGACATACCTATACCTTTCCGTCCCACACACTTAATAACACAAGATACTCTCATGTCAAAACCAACAACACTCACAAACATCATTTCCGTTCCTTTATTATTTTTTTCTTCTCCTTTCGCTCTAATAGATTTTCCGAGTTTCTAGTACGACCTTCGTACTCCGCACACCACACGTCATCATACACAAAGGCATGAGCAGTGAATGACGTTTTTTCTCCTGTTGATTTTTGAATCATAATATTTTTCTCTTTTCTTCATTTCTCATCAATCTCATTCACATCGGGACACCAACAACAACTCAACGGGTGTTGTTGCTGTTGTGGGAATCTGATTGAATAAATGGGTAACGAAGAGTGGCAAGTATATGAGTCTTTATACATAATGTAAAAAATAATGGTTTAGAAATCGCTGATGAACCAATTCTTTAAAAGGTATATTATACACCTTTATGATATGAAGCATATTTATACATAAAATCATATTATATAAGCATTGCTATAAGCAAAACTTTATTGTGATATGGTTTTTATAAGGTTGTCGTGGAATAAAGCGTGTGTGCATAAAAATGTATGTGTGGTCCTGTTCCTGCATTTTCTTTCAAAGGAAGAAAGGCAGGAACAGGACCACAGGCTCGCTTGGATTCTTCTTTTATTCCATGGAAAAGCCAAACAAGATGCGGGGAACATATTAGAAGGTAGTATAACATGTATAATATGAGCATACTTCCAAAAATTTAATTCAGCAGCAGCTTGACAGATTATAAACGTAAAAATGTGGCTCTGGACATTTTCAATGCATTATACTGTAAAAATGATTACATCTTGGTGAGAACTTGACATTTTCTATCTTTTGTCATCAAAATCAGATTTGTTATACTTTCATCTTTTTTTGCATCCTTTTCAATTGTGTGCGACAGTATTCAAGTCATTTTATACACTACATCAAAAGAACAAGATAGCATGTTCTTCCTACTACTGCTCAAGTGCGTTTTTTATATGTGCATCTCCAAACGAAATCTATTGAAATGAAAAAACAAACATTTTTTTATACAGATACAGATGGTGTCTTTTTTGTCGTTTCCATTGTTCAACGTTGAGTGTGTGTACTAATGTGCGAAACTCATTTGTTCAACTCACTTTTCAACTCGGTGACGCACTCCCTTCTCAGAATTATATAATATTATTTTGAGTAAAACGCTTTTAAATTCAGTTACGTTATTCCGTCGGCTTCCCTTTTGAGTATTTTAATAAGATTATTATATAGACAAAATGTGCACATCCCCTTCCCACACATACTCTCCCACACATCAAGAAGACAAGAATTTTATTTTTCGCCGAATTACATTCTTGAATGATCACTCATTCACTTATGGAATTTTATACCGCGCGTAAAAATAAAACAGTGTTCCTCATTTGATGATGATGAGGATGTGACGAGGGGTGCATTAAGAAAATTTGACACTCATGTTCCAAAGATTTCAGCTGTGAATATTATGAAGCCTCTCTTGTACTAAAAAATGTCTAATATTTGGATAAAGAGAAAATTTCTCTAAAGAAAGCCACGCCTTTCTTCAAGTATAAAACTTTTAGCCCACGGCCTTTTTATTCAATATAATCCAACTACTGCAGTAAGTACATATATATGGCTTTTTCATTTCCAATTTATGTTCCCGTACATAAAAATCCTACACTATACTTTTTATTTTACGTAAAGCGACAATTCCTGTTATTTTTACTCTTTTCAACTCTAATAAATATTTTCATTGTGCATTCAAGAAGTATTTTTTTAAACTAATCAAAAGCTACAAACTTATCGGATTTTTTCTCNATATTTTCATTGTGCATTCAAGAAGTATTTTTTTAAACTAATCAAAAGCTACAAACTTATCGGATTTTTTCTCTTTTTTTATGCGAGCAATGAAAATAAACTAAAGTCAATGCACTTTTAGAAAGGATATCAAAACCGAAAAGTTTGTCAGATAAAATGAGTAAGAAAAATAAAATGTATTAACACTGATTTGGATTGAGAATAACCAAAAGTGAGATGAGACTCCTGCATTCATTCAACAAAGAGAAAGTGCGAAAGAGAAAGAAAACTCGTGATTTGCATAGCATTTTGTTCTCGAGAAAATCACACGTGCACTTAAATGATGACTGACTGCTATGTTGTAGTATGTTCATGATAGAATATATTTCCTAATGTCAACAAAAATTTCTTTTTTCACTTTTGACACATCTGCCGTCCAACACACGTACCAATTTTGAATACGAATTTCCAAGGAATTTTATTTTAAGATCTTGATGGTGTAAACTGTACATTTTTTTATGAAAGATTCACTCAGTTTTTTCTTTGCTTTATTTGTTTTATGTCATGTATGACAGAGAAGTAAATTGTATCCAAGAGATATTCGGGAAATACAGAAATAAAAAAATATCTGAACCTTTTATTTTTCAATAAATGTACATAGTTATGCTTAAAACGATGGAAATGAAATGAAATCAGTTTATTGATATTGATGAAAGAGATTCAAATTTTTACTTTTCAAACAGATTTTCCGTTCTTGAATTTTACATTGCATCATTCTAGAAATAGCTTTCTCTTTGAGTTTGAATTAAAGTATGGTGAATGGGTACATATGTGAAAATAAGGTACATATATAATATATAGACTTATATCCTACCTTCAAAAATGCCTGTAAAGTCAAGGTCAATATATTTTACGTAGGAACACAGATAGATAGATGCAACTGTGCTACGTGGATATTAATTTTAACAAGTCAAGTTGAGTTATGAGAGCATTTGGTGGGTATTATTATGGCTTAAGATCTTCATCCTTCACTTGTATCGTACCTGAATCTTTTAAATAAACACCAAGCAGTAGCAGCAGTTCTCTATGCAGCTGTGCATTCTCCCATGAAATCTTTATCATTCGTTGTATCAAGGCCCTGTGTGACTCTAATGGCTTTAGTACAGGGACTATAATCCATTGGGGCATACTGTTGGGTAACCCGATGGGGTTAGACTTTACATCAATTGTGCATTTATGAATTAATGTTGAATAATTTTCTTTGTATCAGTATATGAGAAATGTACAATGGTGCACACATTTATTAGGCCCGTCAAGTAACTCGTCAAAATCACCCGAAATCTTTTTCAACTTTGGGCTTGGCTAGATTATACCTACCACTTGGTTTATCCTGTTCATATTTGAAAATAATAAAAATGGGAAACAATCCTATATTTTGTACACGTGAAAGCAATAAAAAATCCGTACTCATTGCAAATAGTAACTAGTAACTATAAATTATTTACAGAAATTGAAACAAATATATGGCGTCTACAAGGAATTTGATATTTCCGGTGCAGAAAATAGTAATCTGAGCAAACGAGACGGAAACCCCTGATTCATAGCTGTCACAATTTTTGATTTGTGCTTGCACCTTATTACACAATACATGCGCACACTCCGAGGCGATCTTATACTTCCATAAGCGGATTACAATGCTCATTCTACTCTGTAAAAACGAATAGTACAAAAAATCCTTGGCAAACATAGGTACACGAATATATGTATGTAGCTTCCGTCGTGTTATTCACCGACAACGGTGAGCTTGAGCTCTTTAGAAACACGAAATTCCAATTTCCAATTCGATTCAAAATGCCAGATAAAGGGATTGATTCCATGATAAATGAAAATTTTACGCTCTACAGCATTGCAACATGTAGAAACAGAAAACCGCCACGGTACAAAAAACGTGATAGATGAAACAACTTACAAGGTTTTATTTTCATACGACAAATTTAGTAGGTATTGGGAACGTTGTGTCATCATGTTGGGGTCCCCAAAATGAGTGGGCGATTGTGGTTGTGTTATGGATTATATAAGCATATTTGAATTATTTGCGTAAAAAGTCCCTTTTTATGGCAGGGGGTGCATCTACCTACACTACTAAAATACATTGTACCTACATAAAAATACAAGGGCATCTAATAAATTACTTTGTTATTAATTGCGTATAAGAAGAGGAGACCTGTCAACTTTGACTGGGATAAACAAGTAGTGGTAATTCATTGGCTGCCCACACACGATAGCCCCCTACTGTTGACTTTTTGCTAATATCCGCCTCAGGAAGCCCACTTGTACTATTTTTAAAATCGAACATGTTATGTTGCATAAAGTGCAAAATGCTACAACCATGCCACCTGTAATAATAAATCAGGGATTTATGCATATGTAGAAGTACCTACTTTCACATATATATAAATTTCACTGTCTTCAAGTTTCTAAGGACGTTTGGCTAATTTGCAAAGGTTATACATTTTTTGATGTGGATTGATTCCAAAAATGAATGCATGGTATATAGACGAACGTATAATGTGTGTGGTCGTCCATTAGAATACAACAACGAGACATTTTTAACCGACAATATAAGTGTACATAAGTAGAAATTGAGATTACTTGTGCCACTCAACACAACAATAGGGCCATACTGCTGAGGTTTCACCATTTATTTGTTTACAAATCCCTCAGATTGAACTATGCACATCTAATTTATGGTTGCCTTACATGTCTTGGAAAGTGATATCTTTCAAAATACGAGTAGACTAACCTAACAATGATATTTCACCGCTTCATGAAATAAAAGAGTCAGTTCGGATTTAAGAAGAGAGCTATACTGAATAATATATTTATAATACGAGTTTCATTATCACAACATCCGACATTCCGACATACGCCTGACATAACAGGAAAACTCAAGAAACCATCTTTCTTATACCATTCTCACGGAAAACTACACTAATTGTAAATATGGAGATACGTAAGAAGGTTTTCCGTAAAGTAACATCAATAAAGGTCCCTGAATTATAGGTGCCATTTTTAAAAGTGTGTTTTATAGTTCCTTTATCGCTCGACAAGCATTTTCAACCGGTTGAAAATGGCAAGTCTTATTATCTCTAGAGATATTTCCAGTTACAAGAAACTGTACGCTAGACGTAGACGTAACATTGATATTGTTTCATAATATTATTAAATATAAGTAAATGATTCAAATATTTACTTTAATATGAACTGATGGGAAAAAAATCCCCCTTGAGATGTCTTGACAATTTCATCATTCCAATTCTCCCCGAGATAAACAACAACAAACATGTTATGTTTTACACGTGCCTCTCGTTTCCGTCAAATACCCAGAATAATTTTTTGAAGCGGACACTCATCATTATTCATCCGTTTTGATTCCAGGAATTGTGTCAGATCAACAAAATTGAGAAATGTTATGCATATATATTTTGTTCAATCTACAATCTATCCATGTTGCACTACTAGTTAAGTTTGGCATTGACATTCTCACTCAAAGTTTTCTCAGAGTTGTTCATCTAGTCATCATGATGAGGATATTTAAATTCTACTTTACATAAAGCAATTCTCATTTCCCATGTGTCCCATTCAATCAAGTCATAAATGCATGTGATGCTGTAATTTATGCATAATTTTTTTCTCTCTTTTTCTCAATCTTACAATATTTTTTTATTCCTTGCATGTATATCTTTACATTTCGGTAAGGTCATCATCATCAGCTCATTTAAATATTACATCAATTTTATATGACGATCGCATGAACGTTATTCCATGCTTCACTGAGCACAAAACCGTCACAGACACATGAAACATACCACGCAAATCGTGGTTGTTCATTTCATCATATTCGGGCATGAAACTCGAACATCTCATCATCATCATAATATCATGTGCATCACATCTTTGGTAAAATACCTGGCCTCGTTTTTCTGTTACTTAAGTTATTTTTTTCGGTTTATTGGTTCTACAAGGAGTTTCTCAATTTCGGCAATACCTACACGCTTATAGTAATAATCCATATTGCGCCACATGTCTGCATCCGCTTCCTCGCTGGTCCAGACGCTACATAATACTCTTGTTTACTCTCAAGTGGAATGAAAGATAGTAGGATAGGATTATGGATAGTAGCCATGTCTCTTGAATCAATACATTACATACGTAAGCAAGAGTCAACGGATAGAAAAAAGTAAAAAGACGACGATGAATTTTCTACAAGATTGATAATGTAATATGTTGCCAAAATATACATTCCCAAACCTAATTCTCCCTTCTTCTTGTATATCTACTTCGTAATAATATCATGCAAACCTAAATTTTACTTTGTTGTGTTCATCTAGTTTACCAGAGTCTTCAAGAGAATTATGTATGTATATAGTAGTTATTTTCTTGTATGGTGACCTGTAATGTAGCTTTAAAAGCATGAGTTGGTGAGTACATACTTAACTTACGTCTCAAAAAACAAAGCTTGTGTACATATTTACAAAATTACTACAGCAATCTAGCTCCCATGCGGCGCACACAATGTAAACTGTACTGTAGTATGTAAGTATGTTTGCATATGGATTATTGACGGTTAAAACCAGCAGACCATTTACTAAACAAATGAGTTTTAGTTGACTTACTTACCATTAGTTTGTGAAGAAAGAGTATAGCCACCAGGGGAAATGTTTTCTTTTAAAAAAACGCAAAGAGGCTTGAGACCTCTATACATTTTTCAGTGAATAAAACCATCCTGCTTGATTTGCGCTTCAAACAAGCTTAAAATTGCCGAGATAACAAAATTTGTACTAAAATGCTATGAGAATTGGGAGCATTATTGAGCACAAAAATATTAAGGAGGCATTACAGTGCGTGGGATAAATAAGCTTTTAGATTCTAAATGGAAGTGTGTTTGGTTTGCCAAGTGACAGCTTAGAAGATTCCTGTTTACTTTTAAAAAAAGAGAAATTTTTTTAAAAAAATGTTGAGTTGACTTAAGAGAAATAGAGTAGCTAATTTTTACTGACACCAAGTCCATTTTCAAATGATATTACAGAGGAAAAAAATGTAGGCAATTTTACCAAAATGTTTTGACCGTGACCGTCGCGGGAAAACAAGTTTTATTTTGCAACGCCAAAAATATAAGAAGTTTTTCAGAAAATTTCAGTAATAATTAGATGGAGAGCAAATCAAATTGTAACTTTCGCATAGGTATACATATATCATAATACTATACATTAACATAGACATTATAGATATAGAAGATTAACGTGTGCAGTAGTAAAAGCCAATTTTATCACTTAAATGGATTTTCTTGAGTAATTTTTCCATTCCCACTATTAAATGTTTTTTTTGAATGCTTGAGCATTACAGCATTAAAAAAGGCATGTAACTTATCTTCATATTATACTTTTTGAAGGAAAATAGGAAAATGGCACAAAATGACAAAATCTCTGCATGGGGTAAAATGAGACGACAATTTTAAGGAAGGACGATGAGAGGAAGCGTCAGGCTAAATTTAATGCGGATGTCGTTTCATGATCCATAAAATAAACCTGTCTATTTCACTTCCTATGTTCTCCGGTTTAAAAAATCCAATCATAGCTTTTATCTATGCATTATTAAAAATGCGTGCTCTAGTTTTGCGCAGTCACAAAATAGGAAAAAAACTAGAACATAGAGCCTTGTATTATGGGTGTGTGTGTGGAGTGGAGTAATGAGTAATCTCGTGTTTGTAGAGATTTCGCTCTAGAAGCGTATCCTCCAACATCAACTATAAAAATTCAATGCAGACCTGAAATTTATTACGAATGTATATCATATCATATAATTCAGAAAATCTCGTCTCTTCTATCATCTCAAGATATCGTGATTGTCTCGAGTCTTGAGGAATAAGCCTTGAGTGTCAAGAGATTGGTTATTTGGAAAAAAGTGATTTGATGTTGATACGATATGCTAAAAAATGGTTGGTGGAAAAAAGAAAAATCAGCCACTGTATTTTAAAGTAGCAAATAATAACTTTTGGTATGATGTTTGTTAACTTTTACCTTTTAAAGAAATAATTTTCTAGACATATTCCATTATACTTTCACAGCAACTAGCCATTTAACCCACTTCAATCTGATTTTGGCTAACTTTGTATCTTGTAGATTTTAGGAAATATTGAATACCAATGTGATAAGCAGATTTAAGTCAGACAATAATGGCATTCAATTAAATTAAATTGAAGTTGTCAGTGGAATGTGGCACGTAGATTCATTAATCAACCAAGAGATCATGCGTTCATATGTTGAATTTAATTCATCTCATCAATGTATAATAGGTAGGTTTCGTTTTTAGAATTTACAAATACACATCATGACTATCATGAGTCATGATTCATGACATCATTTTATAGCTAAACTAATATCCCATTTTGACACAGAATAAGGCTTTGTAACTTTTGAAGAAAAAAAACAGTTTTACTGCTGATAATTATTCGAAACTTTAATATTAAAAAGAGCCATTACCACATGCAAAACTTTTACCATTACTTTTTTCCAAAAATAACTACATATATATGTGGCAAATAACGATGATAATTCAATACTTAACTGCCTATATAGGTACAAGATATGAAAATGCATCTACGTGAGAGCCTACTAATTATATGAAGACTATTAACGTTAGGAAAGTACTACTATTTGCATTACACATTCTGTGATATTCGGTTTGTCAAAAAGAAAGTCGATGTTATGCAATTCCATGAAAATTCTATTATAGCTGTTGTTAGACAAAATGGCAGCATCTGCATGTATGTGCTTTACTGCCATTTTTATTACCATGGCATAGGTGCGTAGATGCATACAAAACCTTTTTCATCTCAACTCAGTGACACCACTTGGTTTCCTCCCAGCTTGCGATGAAACTACTTATTTTACGCTAGTAGTACTAAGCATGATTATTATCTTGAATAACGCAGTATGTGCACTTGCACATGACACGTCTTCCTAGCACACTACTTCACTCTCGATGGGGAGTAGTTAGTAATAGCTTTGCAACAGAATAGTTTCACGTTTGCTACTTTTACAAAATTAGGTATATCCTGCTCTCTTTCTACTAAATAACACCGACCAAGGAAAACTTTTATTTAGACGAATTAATGCCCTATTTTATTTACCAATGTCATCTCTCTACTAACTTTCTAGTAGTTTGACTGTTAACCACTACGTGGGGAGCGTGACATGGATAAAGTTACATTGCATCCCACATAGCATGATATGACACTTAGACATTGCATTATATAGCGAAATGTTTGTGAATGAGTAATAAATTTCTAAACATGGCAAAAAAATTCATTCCACGCTTCATTTTCATTTCATTATACAAATGACCACGCAGTGTTATCAAGTGAAAAGGATTATGTAGACGATGATGTGATGGGGTTGCGTTTATAAGAATAAGAAAGGCTTAATTTTTTTCTTACAATAACAGAATTTCTTGCTCAATCTCTGTATTCTTTTCTCTCTCTTGGAATTCAACATTTGTGTATGTTCCATTTCTATTGAACTTCGGATTATAATGCTGCTAGTAAAAGGATTATAACGTTCCTATGAAATGATGGAGTAGGTAGGTATGACTATTAGATGTAGATAGTATAATGGAATGGTTTGTTAATGTTTTTTGTCACGAACACAAAATCGAGCATAAGGCGTAATGGAAAAAGTTTTTTATGTATCAGCTTTCCTCGTTTATAACTGATTCGTGTAAGATAAGATGGAATAATACATTACATGGAATAAAGCATTTTTTTCGGGAGTTCGTGATATTAGTTTACAGATGACTAGACAAAAATCCAATGATGAACGAATGGTAAATCAACTCACAGTCAAAATTATTATCGTTTTCGTCACGAAATTATATCTATTGAACACATGCACACGGACAGGGCAACGCTTTACCGCGTTAAATTGCTCAATGTGACCTTAGCAGGTGGTAATTATTACACTACTGCAATCGTGACTGCTACATACATATATCGTACGATAAAAAATATTTTATTTATTAAGACGTGACCGTAAAACTAGAACAACAAAGAAAATTGCCATGTTAATTCTGACATTTTGCGACGAATAAATATTAAAATAGTCAACACAAGACTTTCATTCCCGCCTTTTCGAGGTTACATAAATTAACTTCCTAAACTTTTGGTTCACATGAAAAAGCATTTATTTTGTTTTGTGCCCTTTTTAAAATTTACATTTACTCCGATTGAAATTATGATTACTATTGATTAAATATTAATCTAGGCAAATATTCCAGAGTATATGTTAATGAATTTATCAAATTAAGCCTTCTCCTAGAAAGTTGTGTATAGAACAAATAAGTGGAATATATGTGGAATATGAAACAAGTTGAGACAATGATATACCATATACATTCCTTCACATTATTCATAATGCAATATATGCCCAGAAGTAAGTAGTAAAGGACAAATGGCTGGTTAAAAAGTTTATGGAAACTTGCGGAATGGAATGCAAAACTTTTATACCCAGCGTATGCAGATGCGATATATTTTATATATAATAGATTAAAATACATGGATCTAATTATTTGTTAGCATACGGAAGTGCAATGTCCTTAATAACAACGGCTCAAATGACAACTCCATAATAGCATTAGCGAACATAAGTTGATTTATGACCAAACAAAAGACGCTCTTGGCTTTTAAATGGCTTGGTGCGTTGCTGGAAGACCTTGTACCGTAAATCCAACAGACTACAAAAATTATTACATGAATTTCCATATACATACATGCTAAATAGAAAATACAGTAGAAATACAAAATAAATCAAGAGGAAAACCATAAAAGCACACATTATTCTACTGTCGACTAGCCATAAAAACGTCTTTATTATCTGTAGAATACTCCTTGTGCAGTCGCTATGTAAGACGATTTAGATGCGCCCCAGCTATTATATAGAAAGCAAATAATAAAGTAGCACACAGGAGGCAGTGCGGCGGGGTGATTCCCCACACCCCACAAACAACAACAACAAAAATGATATAACGACGGGCCAATAAATTGACAGGATGGGTGAAAGCAATAAATTCTCTCTGCTTTCTTCTCTTCAAGTACGAAATGAAAGCATTACAATGTGATGTATTTACCACTGCTGGTTTGCTGCTGATAATGAATGGCTCACTTACAGTTGGCTAGGTTTACAGATTGTTGTAGTGTGGTAATGGGAAACATCATTAGTCATTGGTATAATAATGATGATGTCTTTTGGATGTAGTCTTCTGGATTGGAGTTCGCTATATAACGCCAACATTCCCACGATTTAGACGTGAAAACGTTATTTAGAGAACAGTCATGTGGTGTTTTAATGCGCTTCATGTGAACCTAGATAGGATAGAATGTAAATTATCACATCACTCAAATGTGCATTCCTTTGCATAAGATTACATGCATAGGATTGCATCCATCATCATCAGTACTATTTTTAAAAAGGAAGTTTAATTTTTTGCTGGTTGTTCTATTTTTTCAGGTGTTGCTGTAAGTTCTGGAGTGTTTACAATCACTGCAATGAGCTTGGACCGATACATGGCTATTCGACATCCAATGAGCAGAAAGATCATCAATCGTCAGAGAGCAAGAAAGGTATCAAATACATAATTATAACTATTATTATTACAATAAAGTGATATATTTTTGTATATTATGTACATATACCGTGTATTATAGTATCTTCTAACGAATTAAAAGGTTGGAAATTAAAATACACTCTGTGAACCTACTCTGATTGCATAAAAGAAAAGATAGGCACTAATAGAAGGGAAATTCTAATATAAACATGAAGCATTTATAATTATTATAATTAGCTAAATTATAATAATATAACCTATTATAAAATGTTATAAAAGAAAGTATGTAATAAGGTTAGCAAATTATAATTTTAACCCCCAATGGAAATTTTAACCCATATTCTTGGATGTGATTACTTAAACTTATTACCAAAAAGAAAGATATTAAATGAACTTTCAAAGTGTAAATTTTAGCCATTCGCGAAGAAACGTAAATTTCCATCCAGAAATACATAAAAGATCCTGTTTGCTGAATGAATACAACGCAGAGTCCCCTCATTCGCATACCAACATTCGGTTCCATAATTTCTAATTGTGACATAGTCTCGCGCATTGTGCAGAAAGATTTACTTTTTTAATATCATAAATAGGTTAAATGCTAAAAAATATTTCAATGTGTGGTTTTGAGGTGGATGCAACAGTTATGAATGAATTATTACAAAATATTTTACTGAATACTATTCCATCAAAAGTTTTACTATACTGAGCCAGTTAACTACACACTGTTATTTACATGAATAATAAAAGTACAGAGTTTAGAGTAAATGTTAATGTTTAAATGCACAAGACTACATATACATTATTTTTATGAACAAGCATCATTTCATTTCAACTCCATCATCGTTGTAATTTCTAACGCCGATTGGCCAAGTGTTATTTTTATCCTCTTGAGCTGAGCACCATTCCCGTTGCGTCAACTTCCACAGGCTTGAAAAACATTTGGAAATGAATTTGATGCAAGAAATGACAATACTCGTGCAAAGTTGAACCAAACTTGCAAATGTACATGTAAAGCATATAAAGTCAATACAAAAGAACATAATCTCAGTGTAGATTGGCTCCAATTTGTTTCTCCATTCTTCACTCATCACATTCATCAGGTAATCGTCCACATCACTCCGAAGATCAGATGAGTTAACTATTATAGCAATCCAACCCAGGCACAACGCTAGAATAACGAACTGGTGACGAATCAGGCCACGTTCATTGGCTTTAATCTCCATGAAAGAACAGATTGCACGGCGAATCCCAGTCTCATTCATTTTAATAACCACATTTATAAGGATTAAAGCAAGATAATCTGGAAATAGTTTTTTGTAAGGTTCACAATTATTATTGATTGACATTAAATTACAGAGAAGTGTTTTTTTTTTGAAAACTAGGTACATATAAACTTTGAATAATACACATAGCCTTACAGAAAATGAAATATTGATGAGGTTCCGGGTCAAATAATAGGAGTATCAATGGCAAAAAGAAATAATATGCAATTGCAGCCAAGAATCCAATCGAACTAACTAATGCCAGTTCCAGGCACAAGTTCGCATTATTATCCTTCATCTTTATGTGCGCTAGAATAACAAACTGTTGAAGAATCCTGCGTGCCAAACTACATATTTCGCCTTGGGTCTTCACGAAAGAACAAATCGCACGGCGTATCCCAATCTTCGTCTGCTCGATTTTATTCATACTGATCACATGCACAATGTTGGAAGCAAGAACAACTGGAAACAGTTTATTTGCATATTAATTTACAACGGTAGTAATTATAACTCTTGAGGAGAGTTGTAAAATTTTAAGAGCTCATTGCCATTGCCTTACTTAAAGTGGTATATAGACGAGAGAGATAATCTTCTTTAAAGAGGTATTGAAAATAAGAAATCCATAAATTCATAAGAACAAAAGTATCTGGAAACATTTTTTGATTTTTATACAATTATTGATCTGATTAAGATTAATTTACATGAAAGTATTATAATGTTTAAAAGTTATAAACTTTGAATAGTATACACAGTCTTACATAAAGCGATTAGAGTTAAATATTGACCACGGCCAGGGTTAAATATGCGAAGCAATGGTCCCACTGAAAGGTGCACAATTGCAGCCAAGTTTGCGATTGAAATAACTAATTCCAGTTCTTGGAACGCGTTAGCGTAGTAATCCATGGTTTGATACAAACCACAGTTAGTGGTGGGGGAAGGATATAAAAAAAATGTTTTAGCTATCAGAAATATCAGAATTGAACAATTTTATTCTCCTATAACACTGAAAACTTTTTTTTATTCTCATGAAAATAGTAAAATAGAACAAAGAACATATGACTGCTTTTTTTCGACTACCAATTTTTAAGTTTTCTACATGAACCGAAAACCGAATTGTTAGTTACCATGTACTAGTTGTTCACCCGCTGGATAAAATGACGTTACTGAACGAAGAAAGCATCAAAGTAGCACAATACATACTTCATTGATACTTTCTTCGTTCCGCCTTGACAGATAGAGAGAGAAAGTAGAGTAGAGTGGCGAGACATTTAAAAAAATCAAAAAATGTATATACCTACCTACCTACGTATCTACACTTTAGCTCTCAGCAAATAATACGCAACAGTCAACACATCTAAATCTAAAATATATGTCAATTAATAATAAACGCTTGTACTTGCTTTTATTGTTTTTGTAATACATTTGTAGATGCTGTTGCTAAAGAAGGATTACTTATCCGTCAGTCATTAAAGTTGTTAAACTATTAGATTATACAGTTGAAATATGAATTATAAAAAATACATGTTGGTTAAAAAACTTTGGATATAAGATTAGCACAATCAGATTAGATTATTAGATCCAGCCAGTATTCACACTTCGATTTTTGTACTTTCGAGAATAAGTTTT
>JAHZNC010003073.1:0-11946 GCA_027744095.1 Zhuqinia jingwanae
AGCAGCAGCAGCAGCATACTGGAATGGTCATGATGATGATTATGATGAGTGAGCAGCTACTCTATTCTCTCCAACTCAATAATAATAGCTAGGTACATATTATATACACGTAAGAAATGTACATTTTTTTCCCTTTGGAAATACTCACCACAACCATATCCCTGTAATAATAATAATAATAATATCCATACCAAATGTAACTTATAAACAATTACCAGTACAGAGCTAGAGCTCTCTCTCTCTCTCTCCATTCCAAATAACCTCACTCACACAATATCCCCATCATAATATTTTATAAGCTTATGTAAATTAACTAGAGAAAAATTGTACGCACCCACTACTATTTATTTGGATTACTGGCTTCCATGAGATGAGTATTTTTTTAAAAACTCTCTAGCTCAGATGGTGTAACATTTCCTCCCAGGTTATTTAAACAAAAAAAATATAGATATGATGTGGCTTTTTTAACTGCACTGCTATTTGCTCTCCAAATGGTACAATATTTTTTTTATAAAAAAAACCTTGATTATGTTATGTATAAAGGATATATATATTTGATCCTGTTAAATATGCACATATTATAGCGTATAATAAATATTATGTGATGTGATAATACACATAATTCTAATAGAGTTATCAGAAAACCAAATACTATTACTATTCCAAGTTCTAAGGCAAAATAAAAAGTTTTGAACAAATCTTTTTTCATTCCCATTTTGCTTCTTTTGCTTTGTGAAAGGTCACAATGACACGACAGTAGTAGTACTACATATTTTATCCTTTAAAGCTGCAAAAGAAAAAATATAATCCTGTTGCAGTAGTAGAAGTAGTAGTAGCATAATCCTCAATGGTCTAGCACACACAGACTCACACAAGTTTTTATCCAAAATTATTAGACAGAAATATGAGCATGCCTCTCATTTTTGTTTAAATGATTTTTGTTGGAAATATCACGTTCGCATTCAATTCAAGGTTTACAAGCATGTTTCCTGCAGCAGCAAGGATGAAGATGAAGAGAGAGAGAGAAGAGAGAAGAGAGGATGAGGACTACCGCAACAAACACTCATCACATTATGATCACGTCACCCTTTTGTCTTTTCTTTCCTTCTTTTTATATTAAAACCATATTATTATTATACCAATGCTCCTATGTCCTATACTAGGACCAAACGCAAAACAAGATGTAATCATAAAAACGTGACATTTAGAGAAAAATATAAAGAACTTTACTAAATATATTAAATGTCATCACCAGCTTCACGGATTGCATGTTCGACTAATAGGTTTACCAGAGAGAGATTGGTCCTCCACGACAACACGACGATATGTGTGCAATGATACGATATGCTATTTTTGTAAAGGTTGTGTGTAAGTTTTTTTTCTGTTATTTTTGAAGGGTTGAGAAGCTGTCACACAAAAAAAGTTTAATTTTTTTTATACCTTTACACGCTTAATATTGCCTACATACATACGTACATGTATGATTACATGCATTAAACTAAAGCGGAAATCGGTAAGATGAAGGCTTGATTGTATGATGTAGTTTTGGGTCTACTAAGCTTATTAGATTCGGCAATTTTTACTGAAGAAGGCTTTGACATTTAAAAAATACATATATACATATCACGCCACGTCATGTCTACAAGCTACTCCTTCCACCAATATTTTTTTCCGTTGACATTCTAATTTCCTAGTCTCAATTCAACAGAATAGTAAAGAATATTATTATTATTATTATTATTATATATGCTTTGCTGGTGAAGATAATCCATATTTCATACTTTTCAGCCAGCCGCCAGTCAGCAAGAATTATATTTTTTTCAAAAACATGACATCGCCCTACTCTCTACAATAACCGTGCAATATGTAACATAACCGATGATAATTTCTGCTCACTAAACACAAATGAAAGTTTCTTTTTTTTTTTCTTTTTTTTTTTGTGTGAGCATATTTCATTGACAAAACGAACTTTTACTCTTTTGTGTTCAGTTTTTGGGACATGCTACATATATACAACATACTACGCTGCTATATGAAAAATGATAACGTTATCTAGACATATTTTTTTCTCTTCTTCTTCTTGTGCCTGATTGAACCACAACAATAAGAAATTTGATAACGTTTTTCAGTTTTCTTGTTCGAGTACACACAACAACAACAGCAAGAGTAGCAGCAAAATGCAATGTAAAAAAATTCTGCTGCTGTTTTTTTGTGTATTACTTCTACTGGCTGCCTTATATACTATATCGTATCAAAGCAAAAAATATATATAACACTGCCATAACGAAAAACAGAGGCTGTCTGCAGCAACAGCAACAGCAACAAGGCAACCTCCTTCCCATCTTCTTCACAAAAAAAGCAAAGCAAGAGGGCATATATAAAATATACTTATATGAATACGAAGTATGTATAAAAAAGAGTGACAAAACCTTGAATCTAACTTATTGCCTTGACAAGTCGTAAAACTTCTCTTGCCATCTCTGCAGCCATTGTTCGATGAGAAATTTTCAAGCCATTGATATCAATCAGAGACGTGTATATTATTATATGCCTAGTACGATACGAAGGTAAAATAGATATATACGAAAAAAATACGAATAATATTAGTATGTACATTTATCAATACGTCTATTAGGGATACATCAACAACAAGTCAGGATCCCATAATAATCATCATCATCATCATCACGAGAGAAGAAGAAGCATCAAAAAGTATGTGTGTTGTTGTGTTGTTGTGCTTGTATACAAAAAAAAGAAAAAAAATCCCGTCTCTTCTTCGCAAAAGAAAGGTACAACAAAGAATGCATAAGCAAAAATGGCATAAAACATACAAACGACAACATATACATACCAAAAATATCAAACCGAAACTTAATCAAAAATGAAAAATAAAATGGGAGAAGAATAGGAAAAACATTTTACAAAACAAGAAACAAGCCCTAAACCAAAACCAATGTATGATTTCTTTCAAATATATATATATTTCTTTCTTTTCTCGTTTTCAATGGGAAAAAATGTTTTATAGGAGAAAAATAAATATATTTACTACTTTTACGCGTGTAACACTTACAAAAAAAATAAGTAGAAAAAATGTTCACTTTGTATATACCATATATACAAGTGTATATACAATACATAATGTACTACCATACATATTTTTTTTCTATTATCTTTCATTCCCATTACAAAACCATTTAAGGTGATATTTTGGTTCTCATTCTGATATACTTGACTAGCAATATGCTATTTTAAAAGATTGCTGTGTGATTATTGTAACAATTTTTTTTCGGACCATTTATCTCCCTTCTGAAATAAGTATGTAATGTTGTTAAATTGACAGGTCGATGATCCCGTTATAATAATTTTCAGGTGATGTATGTATATTTCTTTTACTCTTCTATTTCCAGCTTATACAAGAAAATCAGTCAATTGACAAAACAGAAAATTCATTAGAGTCACCTCCTTTTTTCCCTTTCGTTTTATTTCCCTCTTGTACTATGTACCCTTTGGATAGATAGATATATTTTATTTTTAAAGTGACCAAAAGTACAAAAGTAAGTGCATTCATGGGAGGATACGGGAAATATAAAAGGTAGTAGAATTGATAAAGGTAGAGAGAGAGGATACACGCAAAAGAGGTTTAAAAAAAGAATCGATCTGGCTTGCGTGAGAATTCGATTCGATTGATTTTTAAAAGGCTCTCCTCTGCTTTTCATAATCGTCGTCTCCTTTTGCTCTCATTTGCTTTTCATTCCCAAAAAAGAGAAAACTCAATTAAAAAGCAAAGTTTTAAAATCACTTCTCAAGCGAGAAGCAATGGTCACAGAAGACAAAAATGGTATTGCTATTCTACTTTTTTTTTATAAATGTACACACACACTTTTTTATTGTGCATTGAAAAAATACGGTTCATCCGGTTCACTTAAGAAGAGTTCTTTTTTTTTGGTATAGCCAATAACAATATAATAAATATATATATTGTGTATTGTCAGTCTGTAAAGAAACCATTATATATTTATGAGATGTATCTTTTTGCATCCTTTTCTTCTAGCAAGCAACACAAGAAGAATATATGTATATCAAATAACCAATATTCAACGGATCAATTCGCAGAGTACCATATTGACTTTAATTTGACAAATAGGCGCGTTTCAAAATCAATTTATCATTTTCAAAAAAGGGTGTTGCACTATCATCTTATTTCTTTTCTTTTTTGTATTTTATTGATGTTATCTTTATATATACACCTATTACAATATTCATCATCATATAACGTATATTATTTTGGCGGTACATTGAGAGATACATTTAGCTTGGGTATTATTTCATTTTGGTTTATTATTCGGAATTCTCCTGCAGATCTCCACCATCACCTTCTTTACAACAATAATAAATTGAATTCATGGTAGTGAGCTGAAAGTGCACTGGAGTAGAAAAGAGTGCACTGAAGAAAAAAAGCAAGGTAGTTTTGATGTTCCTTTTTTTTAAAATGCCATGATCATCTCCACAATATTTACATGCTTGTCCTTTTAGAATAGGGATGATGGTGCGTGTGAAGAATAGAATATATGATAGTTATCCGATTCGGAATCTTTTTAATCCATTGTCGTCGCATGTCTCTCTTTTCAAAAAAAAACAACTTATAATGCTCATTTTCTGCATCTCTGAATTGTTCAAAGATATACAGACATACATACGTCAAATTATATATATATTTTTTTCTCGGCATTGCAAGCCAAAGCTGCTTTAAGAATAATAATAATAATGAGTATTTTTTCTTCTTCTTTTTTTGTTTGCGTCAGTTGCATTTTCATTTGATAATGATATGAACCAATCCAACCAAATCAGAAATACACACACACACACACAATACAATTAAGGTACTATACTTTTATCTCACAATTGACATCCCACCACACCACACCTCTCTTCTTCTTTAAGTAAAACCGGTCAACAATGAGTAAATTGGCTGATGATAACACACAACATAATATATATAGTGTCGTATTGAAATAATAGCATATTATCATGAATATAATATCGTAGCGCTTTTGCTTGTGATGGTATAAAATATGTGCATGCTCCTTCTTCTTCTTCTTCTCCTTTTCGTGCAACAATGGGAAATTTTTGTAAGAAGAAGAATGGAATAAGAATAAGAAGTGAAAAAAATATAATACTATTGGGTGAAGGACTATTGTTCAGCCAATATAAAAACGCGCACGGTACTATTAGACCAGTGGAATTCAAGCTTGCATGAATGCATGCAATGCCAACTTTAATACTTCTTAAGAATAAGGAGGAAAAAGGTACCCAGCCAGCAAAAACTTCTTCTTCTTCTTCAAGAAAGTACATACCTACATACACGCTCATTCATAATAATAATAATAACCAATATATTCACTATTGTAATACATACATACATACCTATGCATACATGATTACAGATTCATGGTGATGATGATGATGATGCTGATGGTGTGTAGTGTGTGTATATATTGGTATGTAGAGAATTTTTTCATGTATATAGACACACACCCTATATTACTATTCACTATTTCAGCAAAGTTATTCATATGCTTAGGTATATTATACATGTATTTATTATTACTGTAATAAATTTCTTGCTCCTCATTATTATTATACTCTAAAGATAACCCCGCCGTTTTTTTAAGCAAGAAGAAGAAGAAGACTATCAAAGAGTTAAACATGAAGTTTGTATTCTGCATGCAAATATAATGTAGGTATTTTTTTGGTGATGTGATGATTGTGATTGTTGAGGGTGATGATGATGATGATGATGTGATATGAATTGAAATTGAATGATAATAGTAAAATCTAATCTAATTGGATTGTATGATTGAATATGTATGAAAGAAATTTATCAGTTTTATTCATTTGTATTTTTGATTGTTGCATAGAGTTATTTGCTATGTCTCGTGTTTTTACACAATTTAAAAAATTATTTTAAGTGTTTTAAAGTTTCGTAAAAGATTTTTTCAAATAATTGTACTAAATTTTACTAAAATAATGCGTTAGCACATTATTAGAACGTTGTCCATATTCAATAATAGGCTTTTGATCATCATCATCGTCGTCGTCGTCGTCGTCAATAAGTTAACTTCATTCATTTATTGTTATTTATTGTTATTACTACTACGCAACACCCATCTTTCGTTTCTGATTGTTAGTATATTTCTTTTTTCCCTTTTTTTCTTGTTTCCCCCCTTCATAGTTGAATATGTCCAAAATGTACATAAATCGGATAATTTTATGTATTTGTAACAGTGGGTTTAAGTCTTGTTAGCATACTTGCTCCATGTCACACATATTTCAAATATTGTAATATTCACTCCTATAGGTGCAGTTTATTTACCACTCCACGCATACTTACTCACAATCTCAATGTGTATTTATGTATATTGTTATTCTTACACACACTTGCAGACAAAAAAGAGAAGAAAAATAGCCTACTTCGCCGTAGAAAGAGAAACAGAAAGAGAGAGAGAGAGAGAGGAGCAAAGACCCCATGCCAGAGGTGAGCCGAGAGGAAACCAATTTTTTGATATCGAATCAACATTTCCACTTGGACACCACCACTACCACCACCGCTGCTGCTGCTGCTTTTAAGTCCACTCCAATCCAATTGAATATGAAATATATGACGTGATGTGTGTGGTGGTGGTTGTTGGTGGCGGTGGTAAAACGCGCGGTATATATGTATTCATGTAATGTGAGTGTGTATGCAAAGCACGAAAGTGAATTGCGCATATTATTATTATTCCGGTCGTCATATCGTATTTGAGAATGAGAAAAAGTATTATTTTTATTTTTATACATGCTTTCAATCCAAAGTTGCTTACAAGAAGGAAAGAAAAAAATAAATGTATTCTTATGAAATATGGAATATTTGTCAGCATGTGGTAACAGATTGTGTGATAGACCTAACACAGCTCAAACACAGTTAAAACCGATAAATGTAATATAAAATGTAATGGATAGCCTTTCAAAAAAGCAGTGGCGGACTATCCAGTTCCTTAATTCTCTCTCTACTCCGCTCTCCTTTACAATTTTAATATTTTGCAGGAATATGTATATGCCCTTCTATAAAATACATATGTACGTATGTGTATAGTTTTTTTTGTACACACATTTTTCAGCAGCAGGCAAATCAAATTGGGAGGCACGCCACTTTTTTTTACATTATGGAGGAAGAGGCATAAAACCCTTCAACATGAACACGTTCAAAGCCTCCTCGAGATGTGAAAGTAACAAATGATTATGCCATGTTTTTCTTTCCCTCTTCCACAGCACTACACTGCATGTTACACGACATTTGAAATGCACAAAAATGAAGTGTTCATCACTTACTGCATAATATATTATAACCACCACCATCATGCTACGTCACTGGCACCCTGATTTTGATCACTACTACTATTATTATTATCATTACTACAAAGAAAAATCCCATTTACACACATTGTATATTATATGCAGTTTGGAAATGGAATAATATGAAATGCACAATCATTATCATCATCATCATGGCAAGCTGTTATGTAAGATGTGGTGTTCTGAGCGCGTCTTATTATTATTATTAGTAGACCCCTTTCATACATACCTCAACATGATACAATTTTTTGAACGGGTTGTTTTTTTCGCTAAAGTTATTATATTCATCTCTGCTGGACACTGACCATTACTTTTCTGAGATCCTGAGGTGATGTCTGCGTGAATGCAAATACTAACAACATCAATACAATAACAAATGATCGGGGATGTATATCTGCATATTATCAAAGTACGAGAAATAAAATTCCTTGCATTAGCAAAGCATTCAAAATGAAGCTTGTGTAAAAAAAAAATTGGAAATTTTTGAATATGTAATAATAAGCTTGTGTATACATATCTCCATTTTACAATGACATTTTCCAAAAAAAAAGAATTGTTTTGTATTCCTGATTGTTTTTTATATTTATTCCGGAACTCAATTTAAAATAAAAGATTGAATTATATATATTTTTTATCCATCAAGCCAGAAAAAGAGTAAGCCAGCAGTCAGCAGTACTAGAAAAGGGACAAGATAACTGGTAGTAGTAGTTGTTGTGTTGTAATAGTATTTCTCTATCTCTATCAATCTCTCTTCTTCTGCCATGCTCTGCCTACATAGTTACGTGTACATACTAATAATAAGTCAGCTTTCATTCAGCTTTATCCATTATTTACGACTTGAGAAGCGCCAGATAATGAACCAGGGGAGCCAAAGACTCGGCAGGGAGGCTTCCAAGCAATTTCATATCATCATTTTCAGTGTGTCACATCATTATATTTAACGATCATCTGATAGACGTGTAATGAGAAGTTGCTTTTGACACTAATTAAATTCCATTTGACCACACATTGAGTCATATTATATGTTGTACATACATACTCCCTTATTTCTGGATAGGTATACACCTATTGTATTCAAGTGGGGCAATAAGATAACTAACTATATAACACATTGTTGTTGTATGGTTCCACTATAAAAAGTAAATACATATTGTGTATAAAATGCACTAAAAAAATTTCTAGTAAATTTATAACATCAAATCAACCAAGTGTAGTAATAATAAAACAATGTAGAATGAATGTAGAGAGAAGTAATAATGATGACTACGGACATGTGCTAAACAACATCTGCGGCTGCTCACCTAACTCGTCCTCGTCATATCGTCGTAGTACTTACTTTACAACAAACAGTAATAAATGTAAAATGTAATCATTTTTCCTCTAATAATAATAACAATAATTGTGCAGTTGTGAGCTTGTAAGTGGTTAGTTTTTAGAGGGTGGTAATGATAATTTAAAGAAAAAAGGAAAAGTGTTGAAGCTCACGCGGCACGAACGCGCAGCAGCAGCAGTCACAACAACAAAAATAATTGTAGTAGTACTAGACACTAGACCTATCTTGCTTGTATACTTGCAGACTGAAAATGGGGGTTAACTTACACATAAGAAAAATGGGAATTACATCTAGTTTAAAACTAGTGATGAGGATGATGGTTGGGTTTGACATGACTATTTTTTAACGTAGCAGCACACAGCAGCTGTAGTAAAGCGTTAGCTTGGTTGATGATTAGATGTGAAGTGATTAGTTGTAGCTTGAAGCCGTTCGATTGATTATTTCAATTATTGAAGATTACAATCATGTTGAAGGTGTCATGTCACAGTATGGGAATCGACTAAAATTGTGTATAATAATTTGCCTAAGTTTCAAGATTTCTATAAATTCATAAAAATGTTTGGCTGATTAATTTTTGCAAGGTCATGAGAGATTCAAGATGGCCTGACACTATTATTATAAAAAAATATTTTCTTGAAAGATTTACTAGCGACAAGTTAGACATAAAATGATAAAAGCGACCACGTTCTATAGCTATATTGTTCGTGTCGGGTTCAATGTTCTAATAAAACATTGGATTGTGTGACCCTTTTTCCTTTTCATGNATTTTCTTGAAAGATTTACTAGCGACAAGTTAGACATAAAATGATAAAAGCGACCACGTTCTATAGCTATATTGTTCGTGTCGGGTTCAATGTTCTAATAAAACATTGGATTGTGTGACCCTTTTTCCTTTTCATGTGTGTACCCTTCTTCCTTCATTTATGTTATTGTTGGCTTTCCATGAGGGTTGCCTTTATATACATATATAGGTATTTACGGAATGTAATGGCAAGGAAAAGGTAAGAAAAAACGGAAAGGGGCAAAATAGTGTGAAGGGAATGAAAGATAAACCTATTTTTTTTGTAAAATGCAACATGTTGGTATTGTGAGATGCAGATGGCCAGTTTGCGGATGGTACTTACATGTAAGAACTTCATACCTCTCTAGTTAGTTAGTTGAAGCTGGATATTGGGGGAAGTCTCACACTTAACGTCTGGCTCTTAATTCGTTATACAAAAGGCCATGATACACATCTTTCAGTACATTTCACGTGTTTATACTAATGTACAAACACGCATTTTTGTTGGAAATGAAGAATGAAGCTAAGAATCAGCAACAACTGCTTTTCCATTCTACTGCTTCCATTTCCCCCACCTCAAACAATATAAAGTTTTTCCATCCTTGAAGAAGTATATAATATGAACTTGCAATAAGAGCAAACAAAAAATGGAATCTAATGTAAGATGTGACAGCTTGTCTACAGTTTGAGAATCACAGTTGACTCCATCGCAATGGAGAACATTTAATGCTCCTTGACTTCTTTGCTGCTGCAGTTGTAACTAGACAAAGGTCACATATTCTTCTCTCTATACATGTCTCTAATTACATAACATTCACTACTTCAAAGCACAAAACTGTGTCAGTAAGAAGAAAAAAATTGCAGTTTACTTTTATGCATTATATTCCTATTAAAAGGATTAAAAAATGTTCCGACACAAGCAAAACAAGATATATTAATTTTTTTTAAACAATTATCTCTGCATATGTTCTACTTGAACCTACTATATCCCAGTTTAAATTGCTGGATGTCTGGGATTCAGTCATTAAGAAAGTCATGAGTCCATGAGACATGACTAAAGATGCTTAAGTACATAAAAACATGTCATTATAATGTCTTTATTTCCAGCCATTAGAAATTGTAGACATGCTGACGGCACAACAAATGAATCTTAGAATACCAATATCACCATACATCAGACCAATTCTGGCTGTAATAATATAATCGTGTGTTTCAAGTTACTCAAGTATTTTACGAGTTCAATATGTTCTCTCTGGATGTACATTGACCGTTTAAAAAAATAAACCTACGTAAATACCAAAATTCAGAGAGGAATCATAAAAAAAGTGAAAGCAGGTTGAGCCCAACAATGAGGAAAAAAATAATACAGAATAGTTAATGATAGCGTATTTTTTTCCTGAACTGAGTCACAAAGGGGAAAAAAGCTCGGAAACTCATAACATTACAATAAGAAAGCAATTCCTAGAGCAGATATAAGCTTTTGGTTTTTTTCTGAGCAAAAAAATGAGGATAGGGGCTTTTTTGGATTCCACAGAGAGAGAGAGAAGATGAAATAACAGAAGTGCACTTCACCCTACTCCAGAACCACACCACTTTTTTTTTTGAACACGTACATACCTACCTATCTACATACAATACATAATATCCCATCCTCCTCCCGTCTACATCTCTCTCTCTCTCTCGTTCTGTCTGCAATATCAAGATCGAAGGGGGAAAAGAATATATAGGAAGAAAGAAATTGAGCACACAGAAGAGGAAACCTTACTGCTTTGATGATGATGATGCTGCTGCTCCACTACTACTACTGCATACCATTATCGCAATGTCATTCCCATTACTGTTTTGTATCAGCTTCTCTATTTTCTTTCAATGGTGAGTGGTAGAGATGATCATGATGATGATGGTATGGTGGAACGGTGCATCCTCATGTTATCCTCTTCCTTATTATTATATGCACACATACAGGGAAGCAGAGAGGCACACACAACGACGATCGCATTATTGCTGGGTGCTTGATGCTCATGATGATGATGATGATGATCATAATCATGATCATGATGGAAAATGGTGACAAAAAGTACAACGTATCACACATACAAAATACATTTCATTTTAGATCTTGACTCACACTCTTTGGAATGTATATATGTATGTTGTATGTGGGTACAAGGAATACTTAAGAGACACATTTTTTTCTTCTGGAAAATGTGTTGCGTAAGAAGTCTCATCATCACCATATATACCCTATCATCATGAGTGGAAAATGTTGATCATCACCATTTTCATCATCCATTCCATTTTCCATCTTTTTTTCTTTTTCTTTTTTTTTCGCCACTCTGATTTCATGAGGAAAAATACCAAGTGAATATTTGCGCAACATACATACAACAATTGACAAAACATAGATGTTTACAAAAAGTGTTCAACTTTTTTTGATTCA
>JAHZNC010003075.1:0-13208 GCA_027744095.1 Zhuqinia jingwanae
TCTCTCTCTCTCTCTCTCTCTTTTCTCCTTCTCTTATTCCGTGAGTTATTGATTTGTAAACAGGAGTAATCATTATTTCCTCTTTAATGTATGTACATTTTACCCATTATCATCATCATTGATTATTATTATTATTATAAAAAATGTACAGCTCTTTTGCATAGCTACCTGCTCTCTCTCTCTCAATATACTACAAAAACACAAGTGAATTCAAAATACAAACTATCAAACTATTATAATAACTAACCATCTTATTGTCTCTACTTTTTTTCATAATCATTTTTTCCTTCTTCTTTAAAAAGCCCACGCAATTAAGAGACAACACCAAAAAACGAGATTTTAATGAGCCTTACACACCATTGTTGATGTCTTGTGTATTCATCTGTTGTTGTACTGCATTGTAAAAATGTACACTACTACTTCTACTACCGAAGAAGAGGACGACGATTTTTTTTCTTTCTTTTTGGACTGTTTCAATTTTTGAATCTCACATACTCTCATATCGTCATCCTTTTCCATGTTTGGAAGTGTGTATATGTGTGTGTTGTGCTAAAATAGAGATTAAAGCTTGTACTACATCTTTTTTTTGACTGTGTGATGTGAGAGATACATATATTTTCCTTAAAGAAATGAAGGAGAAAAAAAAGTAGCATATATATTCTTTTTTTATTTTTCGCTGAGAGCGTTGAGCATGAACTTGTATATTATTACACAGAAGAAGAGAATTTTTTTTATATATTTTTTTTCTGAGAGGGTTTCCATAAATGGTCATCGAAAATCTAAACGACAAGGATGATGATGATGATGTTAATACCGAAAAAGCCAAAACGACCAATTGGTTCAGATTTTGAGTTGCTTTCAAATAAGTAGTAGTAGTAGTTGTAGTAGAATGATGATGATGATGGTGATGCTCATGATGAGTTGACTTTTGTGTGTCTTTCTTGTTGTTGTCGAGGAGGAGAACGCCTTCTTTAGCCACCCTCCAGTCAGTTTGGCGTTCCTTTTTGCATGCGATATCATATTCCATATATATATTTTTTTAAAGTCAAAGACGACGCGGTCTGCTCTTCTCATGTTACTTTTCAAAGAAGATAATTTGTACCACACAAAAAGGAGCGGTGGTGTTGGTGGTAGTAGAGAGTGGTAGCGGTGGAGGTGGCGACGACTGTACAGGACTAATATTGAAATTAGTAGGTTTTACCTGTTTCTGTGTCTTGTGATGTGCTCGCCACGTAAAAAAAACTAAAAATGACTAATTGGATAATTCAATTAGAGAAGTAGAAGAAAAGATAATATATAGAAGAAGACGAAGAAGGTTTGGTTATGCATAAGTGCAGGAGCTGACTGGATATGGGCTATATGGCTACTATTTTACCAAGTTTTTATGTAAATTAGCCAAAAAATATAACCATCAAGTTTCATGTAGCATCATCATCATACTTAATTGACGAGCAAGCAAAAGAAGAAGATGAAGAGAAAAAAAATTGAATAGGTCGGAGTCAGTGGGTTTATGAACATTTGGAAGAAGAAAAAAAATGTTTAGTTAAGTGGAAAAAAGTAACAGAAAATATTTTTGTTTTTTTAAACAAAGTTGAAATGAGGTCCGTTTGAGAGGATTAATGACACCTGCTTGTCAAGTAAAACGACAAACCATTAAGTACCAATCACATCAGAGAGCGAGAGAGAGAGAGAGCAGACGCAAACATATACAAAAAAACAAACAAGAAAGACAGACTAAACACTTTAACGAGGACGATGATTATTATTAGGATAAATCAGAAGAAGAAATGAGAAAAAGGCAATTCGAAGCAAAAAGGATTATTATTATTGTTACGTTGCGTAACCTAATGTAACGAGAGAATACGTATATACCTTATATTTTTCTCTGAAAAGGGCTTAATGTCATCGTGTCTCTAGGAAAAAAATCTTTGACAGGCATCACCGTCATCATCATCATGATCATCATTGGATTACCTTCATCTCATCATCATTATTACTAATATTCACGACAATATAGGAAAGGTGGAATAAATGAATAAAATCAGCTACACGTAGGTTTTAGGTAGATGGCAATGCGCAATGCCTCCTCTTCTGATTGAGATTTTTTTCTGCCTTAAATGAATAGAAAAATCATATCAAACGTTTTTTTTTGAATTTTGGATAGATAAACTGCAACAACAACACTACAACAACAACAGCAGCAAGCAAACAAACAAACTATAAAAACGCTTAAAAAAGTTAAACTGTGCATCGCGTCATCCCAAATATATATATAAATATAAAAAACATTCTCTCTCTCGATGTGAAATTCAAATTGAATTGAATTGCATGATCAACTTTGATTGCTGAGCTCTCTTGCAAGTCAACAGTGATTGTCGTATGTTATCCTCTTCTTGGTCACGCTCTATCAAAGCAATATATGTATACATACATATATAATGCATTGCATGAATGTATATTATATCTCTTTATTTTACAAATAAAAACATATATCTTTATGTTTGTGATCATACAAGCAAAATATTAAATTATTATTAATAAAATCATGTTGATTATTGGATGAAAACGGACTGACTGTTTTCTGTCTGTCTGTCTCCTCGCCTCTCTTTCTCGCAAACAAAAAAATAATAATCTTTTGTTGTGTGTGTTGTTGTAGTACTGCGTTTTGCCTTCTTCTTGATATTTCTCCTCTCTGCTGTGAATATTTTTTTACCCATTTTTTTCTCTATATATTCCAAAGAGAATGAGTGTCATAAGCAAAACGCATCCCTGTAGGTCGTCTTCTACATCCACCACACGATTTTTCTCTTCTTCTTTTTCTGTCCGTTTTTCTAAAACATTTCATTCAAGAAAGAAGAAGTGTGCTCTACAGGGGTCCTTTAAAAACGCAGCTTACAAAGCAAAAAGTTAAAATGAAACATTTTTATAAAAAAAATTATCCTTTTTATCTGCCTTCTACCAAAACTCAGTAAAACAGAGTGAGAGAGAGAGAAAAGTCTTCTAATAACTTAAAAATTATGCTTTTACAATGAATATTTACAGGGTTGAAATGAAGATGATAGAGAAGCAATAACTTCACTCATTTCATTCAATTTTCCTCTGCATAATAATAATAATAATAATGTAATATTTTGCTGCTCATAATCTCCTGCCGGGTCATCTTCTCTCTCTCTCTTGCTTGATATTTGACATTTACTCACTACCACAACCAAACCATAAAGATAACCAATCCACCGCCACCGTCAGGTATCCTCCTTTTCTCCTAGCTCAGGTTTTTTCCTCTCTCAGTCAGTCAGTCAAACGCACATCACTTTTTTTCGTCTTTTTCTTGAGATTTTCATTTTCTTCGTCAGGATGATCACGACGATGATGATGATGATGATTATGACTGAGCTAACTGAAGAAGCAAAAATACAAAAAATAATTGCTATTAGTAAGCCATCATGTTGCTGTTGATCAAAAAGATGATATGAGGTTTTACTTACTTACTTCAGAAGGAGGAGGAGGATGATGATGATGATCATGACCATGATGATTATTATTATGATTCCTCGTAGTAAAATTTAACTTGATGATGGTGATATGGTGGTAGTGCAGTGGTGTCTATGCGGTGTTCTGGTTTTTGGATCTTGTACTTTAAGTAAAATTCAAAGATTCCTTGTTGTATATATCGCATTATTACTATTATGATGAGTTACTGTATCACAAGCTCACAACTCTTTTTTTTAAGAAAGATTGAAGGTGTACACAATTTTCTTGAATGAGCATTCCAATTCCTCCGTCTCTCTCTGGTACAAAATTTAGTTATTTCAGAGAGAGAGAGAGAGAATGTAACACCGCAAAGGTCTTGTAAAATGTCAATCATTGTTGGCAGCTTAATTTCATACGGTTTAATAACAATAATAATGACAACACATACACATATATACATAAATACATATTAAAAGAACACAACTATTTTTTTTTGGTGGAATAAGAAGAACGTGTGTAGTAGAGAGAATGGGCTGAATAAAATGGTTGTTGGAGAGAGATCGACTGCGAGAGAGAAGTATAAAAAATCTGAAAAGAAATACACAGTTTTTACGTAATCGTTTTTCAGGATGATGATTATTATGATGGTAGTTGTTTAGCTGTTACTTTTGTGTTAAATCATAATAACAATATTAATAATAACAACATCAACAATATCATGAAAAATGAAAATGATCACACTGATCACAAAAAAGTCATGATGATGATGACTCAAAGATTTTTTTAAGTTTTAAAAAATAAACCCTTTTTTTATTATGCGCATTGTTGCATTTACAATTTTTTTTTCAAATAATCAAAATATGCCGCGCTGTTCATGCACCTGAACCCTGTATTATACGGTGACGTGCGTAACAATTATTAGAAAACGTAGTCGATTCGACTCGATTCGAATTTAAATGTTGAGAAGGATGTGTGGCGGTGATGTGATTCCAATTTCAAATTTCCAGACCTTCCATTTTATATTTATAAAAAAAGTATCATGATGATTGTTGGTTTGAGTGAGAGAAAAATGCATTAAAAAAATATTGCAATGATTAAAATACGAAAAGTAACAATGAAAAGGTGGATAATATAGTATATTAACAGAGTGTTGTGTGTGATGATATGTATATTTTTTTATCAGAATGTTACTTTAATAAGTGTATAGTTTAGTGTAATCTGATAATAAACAGAATACCGCAAAATAAACAAATGAGATTTTAAATGAAGGATGGAAAAACATGTAATAATTTAAATTTAAATATCAGATAGATAGGTGGATAGATAAAAAAAACATACAATATGCAGGTAGTAGGAGCATGAATAGTAAAAAAAATGTTTTTAATTACAGCGTGTCATGCAATGCAACACACAATAGTAATAATAATAACAAGCAATAAGAAAGGGTTGAATTTTTTTAGAGTAGTAGCATTTGGCTAGTAGGGTTTTTTATTTCTCACTATAACGCTCTTATTCTTATTACAATAAAAAATAGTTATGTTAGAGGTAATAAGTAAATGTGTGGCTCTCTGTACTTGATAATAATTATTGCAAGTTGACTGATATGGTTAGTAGCATGTGTGTTTAAAATTTGGTGTCTATTTTCACTTTTTAAAAAAAATTAAAAATTTAATAATACTTGATAACTAGTAATTAATTAATTAATGTGTTTAAATGTTAATTAATAATTTATTCTTAGTAATCTTATTATATACTTTATTTTAGAATGATGAGTTAATTATCATTTTTTTAAAAATTTTATAGCTGAACTCAATGGAGCTCCACAGTTTCTACAACACACACACCGACGAACATTCCAGGTAGACTATCTAAATTTTTTTTATATAACCTTTTTTTCTGACGTAAATTAGTTTCCTTTTTATTGTACAGACTAACCTTTTTTCTCTTTAAAGCAGTTGCTTTTTATTATTATTTTGTATATATTATATTTTTCAATTAACTACCGCAACACGTTTCAATGCTACCTTTTTTGCTTGAACTATCTTCATTCTTGTACAAAAACGAACAACGACAAAATATTTATCTTCATTTCCAATATTCATTCATAAAAAATAATAATATTCTTCTCTCTCTAATTTGTCTATTATTTTCAAATTCTGTTTTGTGCTTCCTTCTGCAACTTTTTGTTTTTAACAAAACAAAAGATATACTCTGACTACGACTACACCCAATCGCCAATTAATTTTTTAAAAATTTATAGAAACTTTTACTACTGTTCATTTATTTTATAATAATAATTTGCTGCTCCCATCCAAAGAACTAAATAACTTTACACAAATTTATTATAATAATGATAACATATTTATATATAACCAATGAGACTTTTTGACTTAACATTTTTTTAACATTCAGTTTCGGAATTAACCCTTTTTTAAATATTAATTTATATTTATAACGTTAATTACATCACCACACATAATTCAGTGGCAATTATGTGCTCTTCCTTTAAAAAAATATATTAAAAACACTTCAATTCCTGATCTTTTTTTTCTCTGACAAAAAAGAAACAAAAAAAAAGTTGATTATATTTTTTGGTTTGGGGGTTGAGTGAGACTCATGCTTGCCAAAACAACATCATTTATCACTTTAGTTGTGGTCATTGTTGTTTTATATATTGTTTACTTACGTGTATCACATTTTGCCATTTACTACACACCTTTACCTTGATTAGTAGAGAGAAGCTGCTCACATGCAATATCATTAGCAGAGAACCATTTAGAAAAACAATATTTTACTTTGAGGAATTATGAGAGGCAGCAGTAGCAGCGCAGTCATGATTTAAATAGAGTTATTATTAGTTTTCCATGTACATTTATTATTTTCCCCTTTTTTACTACGCGAATAATAATTGATTAATTATTAAAAAATTAGTTGTCTGTGCATTCGTGAAGTTTTAATGGAATAATTAAATAGTTGCCCATATTTTACGCAAAAAAGACAAAAATAGAGATAAAATATTTTTTTCCCGTGGAGCTCACTCGGCACTCGTCCAATGAATTTATTTTGTATATTATGTTTTTCCACACACGCAACAGTAAAAAACTTTTTAATAATTTTAAGGTTGTGTAATATATAAATTATATATATATCTACCCTTTGCTGTGAATATATACCAAGCCAGTTTTGTTTTGTAGTGTTTGTACATTGTAAAAAAAACAAAGTAATTAATTTTTTAAGTTGATAAAAATAATATTCTTTTTGGAAAACAACTTGTTTTTAAAAAAGTATCCTACTTTTTACTAAAATTTTACAGTTTTTACCCTACGTATTGATGAGATGAATTGAGACTGAGCTCAGCTTCTTCCAATCCAACCCAACACAAATCCACATTGCTTCAATTGTCAACTGTAAAAAAATATATTTCTCTCGAGCCTTTCTTCCCGAACGTGTTCTTCTTGCTGTACGTGTGTTGTCTCTGGAGATTTACTACCACACAAATGCACAGACAGACAAAAAAAGCCAAAATTTTTTGTTTCAAATTCGAAGCAGAGAGTCAAAAACTTCTCATTTTCCCCTCAAAAAAATTAATCCTTTTTCACACACACATACACAAAAAAAACCAAAATCACACTTGCATGGTTTCCATTAAACAAACATCTATTATTTTTTTCCTTTTCCAGTATAAAACCATATCATATATTTATATATATATATAATACAGTAAATGCCATATATACTTTTTAAAATGCCAACATTTACAATTAAAATGCTCAAACTCAAACCAAAGCCGCAAATAATACTACTTTTTTATAATTATTACCATTTTTATTTCGCTGACAAATTAAGTTTACAAGCCCTTTTTTTATTTTAAACCAAACGGATTTTTACTAAAATAGTTTTTTTTATAAATTGACAAAATGAAAACCGCTAAGAGCTTTAATAGTACTTTTTCTGAAAAAATATCACAGATTTTCTAAAACAAAATTGAAAATATATTTAAAGCGAAACAAGCTTTTAAAACGATATCAATGTAAATATATAGCTCCTCAGCGGCTGACTTGAATCAGCCTCCATCATCGGGTGGTCGTCTAGGAGGAGGGGGTGAAGGGGATCAATCTCCCCGTAGTTGCGGCTCAACAAGTGGCCCTGCCACACCCACCCCGCTATCATCCTCTTCTTCCGTTCACAATTTTCCGTCTTCTCACGGTCCTCCTCCTCCTCTACCACCTCCACAACCTCAACAAGTTCTCAAGTTTCATAACACCTTTCCTCCTGAATCACCTCCAGCACCTGCTCACCAAAATCATCATAACCACCATCACCATCCTCTTCCTCCACCACCTCCTTCACACAGTTATATTCGCGCTCCACCTCATCATCATCAACAACCACCTCCACCCTTAAACCTTGTGCCTATTCATCATTCTCAACATGCCCCAATACTACATCATCCTCTTCCACCACCCCAACCACTACACCATCCTCCCCCACCTCCTTCTGCTCCTCTTTCTCTTGGCTCTCGGCAGCATGACTCTCCTCCACCTCCACAGCCGCCAAGACCAGCGTCGTCACCCGCTCAGTCTCAAAAAACTTCCATCATCAAGTAAGCTTCACACACACACACACAGTCGTCAAAAAGAGAAAAGTGGGCAGTAAAATGTCCTTTTATCTCTCATCTCTCTTCCAACGCTCTGTCCATTTTGTTTTGTATTATATTTTTTATTATTAGTCATTTTATTTTTTGATTTTTTCTGGTCAAAAGCATGTGACATGTTCATTTTGCAGTCACAATATCCTTCTTGTTTTCTTCTCTGTCAATCTATCTTTTTGGGCATACATTATCAAATATATATGTACCTAAGTATATGCATCCCGTAAAATATGCATTCATTCATTGTACCTCCAACACAATTATTATAATTGTGAACGGGTATTCATTTTCATTTAAATGTGTTCATGTCAGTCATTCAATTTGTATGGATCGAGGGGAAAAAGAGAGAGAGAGGGGGGAGCTCTTCCAAAAACATCTTCATTCATCCACCCTCAAGTCATCCTTCAGAAAAATTAATGAGCATCTCTTTTCTGCAATATTTTTACAGTGATCCAATAAAGAACGGAATAACAACTAATAATAATAAAGACACAACAGTTGTTGTATTGGACACGAATGGTGTCACAAATGACTCCATGTTTGGTTCTCCAGCTTGTAAGCGAATGAGATTGATGCCACCTGTCCAGGAACGACTAATGTTGTATGTGCGTCAGGAACAGGACGAGGCGTTTACGCCGTTGCATTTGGTGCCACCCTCCACGTTGGGACTTCTTTCAGCTGTAAGTGTTAAAATCCAACATAGCATTACTACTGAATATACTGCAAAGTTGTAGAGTTGAATTAAATCATCTTTTATTTTTGTCATTTTTTTTAGCTTGAAGATAAATTCAAAATATCAATGGGCTCGGTCAAGAATCTGCACAGAAGGAACATGAAAGGGTACGTTCACCAATTCTTATGAATTTTAATAATTTTAACAAATAATTTTTATAAATGATTTTAACAAAAATTTATTTATGATCTCAATAGCATTACCGCCAAGATTGATGATGAAATGCTGAAGCATTACTGCCAAGAGGATTGTTTCCATTTGGAGGTGATGAAACCCTCAGAGAACGACGATGCACTGGATATCACTCTAGTGGAAATGTTAACTGACATGCACTCTAGTTCCCAACCACCTCATCAGCCCCCACCTCTTGTCCAAGTTTCACACTCATCATGATAAACGGACTATATAGCTTTGACCTGCAATAAATTTAAAAAAATCGCATTCATCGTTACATCTTCAATGAAGATTCTTCATCGCGGATCGCTTACAAAAAAAACAAAGGACAATTGCTATATATATTATATTTTTCTCACAAAAACAAAAAGTACAACGAATAAATAACTAAGGAGGATAATACAATATGGAGGAACACACACACATGAGTGAGGTGGCAGGACCATCACATATATATATACATATATCGTTCTCTGCAGTCGGAAAAAAGGAGCGGATACACATGGCTTTTATTTTCCTCTTCTGTCTATCGATTATTATTACTACTACTGTTATTAAAATTGTACATAAAATATCCAAAATAGAATTTTATAATACGTTGTTCATTTTTTTCTTGTTTTTATATTTATCCCCCACATGACGAAAAAATACACATTTATATTTTGTGCCAACTATTATTGTAAAAATAGCTGATAAAGATGAAAAAGTTGATGAAAATGAGGCTAAAAAACAGTTTATTGATATTCTTGTGAAAGTGAGGAAAAAAAGGATGGTGGATGGTGAGAAAGAATAGAGATTTTTTTTAGCCAGTTCAATAATAAGTGTACAGAGAGCGAGAGAAGCGTTTGTAAAAAAATACATTTTTTTTGTTAAATATTTTTAATTCGTTTTGTTCCATTGATGATAATAAGCCATGACAAGCATTTATTTTATAAATTGCTACAATAACTAGCTGATTATTTGTGTTTATTAATGTACAGAAAAAATATATCAGTGTACTAATTATTTTACATAGTCTCTCTCTTCTTCTTGAAGGGAATTTTGTAGAGCGAAAAAATCATGACAATTTTTAGGAAACCTACAACATGACAAGTTTGTGTATACAAGTTAAGGTTTAATTTAGTTTTATTTTATGGCTTTAGCTTGTAAATATTGAGTTTAAAAAAAAATCTTCAATCAAATCCAAGAATTTAAAAAAAATACATATCCTTAATTAATTCTACTAACGATACGGTAGGAGAGCAGAGAGGAAAGATTTTCATTTTCAATGCTGTTGCTTCTACCTCTCAGTTTAGTTTAATTAAAGTACTAAAAATATATTATATTACTAATTAATCATTATTATCTCTAGATTTTCCAGTCAGTCTGATATTAAAAATAAACACTGATCATACTCGTAAAAAGAAAATGACAAAAGGAGTGAAATAACAACTTCAACTTTGTGCAATGTACAGATTTTTTTTTGTTCAAGCCAATAATGGTTATATAATTTTAATATGTGTTATTATAGCAGCTAAATATATATACAATATATTACTTTCACGTTTCAGTAGAAAAAAAGCTTATCAAGTGTAAATAGGCAGAATAATATAGTAGCGGGTTAGCTGTAGGCATCGGAATGCTAAAATAAAGCTTCAAAGTGAAAAATTTTAATATATGCATATTAGTTGCTCTGTGATGATGAGATTTAAAAATCAATGATGATTATCAAATAATAATAACGAAACATTTTTGTTGTTTTAATATCGAGCTTGTAACTTGTTTTTTTACAAAACTGTTACTCAACGTTAATTAGGGTAGATTATTATTATTATTATAAATTTTTTTTAGTCTTTTAAACTATTTTCATTGTTGTGCTAATTTCTTAAAATACGGTTTACATATTACATTGAAAAATCTATGTAGTTAGTAGCCGTGTGGTGGTGAATGAAAATAGTTTGTGTTTGTTAGGATGAATGTTTGTCTGATATATTTTTTAGCAAGTTTATCGGGAATCAGATTTACAAAAAAAGAACTAATTATTAAAATTCTCAGGTACTCGTACTTTTTTTTATAAAAAAAATCTTGAAACAAAATCCAAGAGACTCTTTTTTTTAAAGAAAAAAGATTTTTTTCTCTACATGTATGCCAGTATGAGTTCATTTTACATAAAAATGCATTTTTTTCTCTCCTTTAATTCTGATTTATAATAATTATTATTATAGATTTATACTCATTACTTTAAAAAATATCAAATAATAACAATTTAATGCTACAAATGTATCTCAAAATATGGATATCGCTCTGTACGTATTTTTTTTCGCTCAAGTTTTTAAGATATTTTGTTCTTGTTGTTGTAACAGACAAAAAAAATACATACAATAAATACAGTAAATAAATTATATGTAGTTAATAGTAATAATATAAAAATAATAGAATTTAGTTAACTGAAGAAAAAAAAGATGTATACAAAATATAATAGTGTAACTTTTGTGCTTGTAAAATATAGAACACTTTGTTTGTTTAAGTTGTAAAATAGTGAAAAAAATAGCAAGTTTAATTCAAAGATTAATTAAAATATCCTGTGCAGTGTATACTATTTTGTAAAAAAAAAATATGATGGTAATACTCATCGATATATATGTATATATAAACTACTTTTGTTGCAAGAAAAACCACACCTACAGCAAATACTCAAATATATTAAAATTCAGTGACAAAAATTGGTCAAGGGATATATATACACATTTTTTTGTGTGTATATCACCTCCATCATTGTTCACTAGGGTTTTAAGTGTATAGCATAAAGTTAACTAGCAGAAAGAGAAAAATGTTAGAAATATATATATATATAAAAGTTTAATTTTTTAAATGATATATAAAATATAATATAGATAAAATTGTAATTAGTTTGATTTAAATCGATTTTAAAACTGTGTAAAAAATAAAAAGTTAGAGATTTTTAAGCCAAAAAATATACAAGTTGGTTCGTTNAAAGTTTAATTTTTTAAATGATTTATAAAATATAATATAGATAAAATTGTAATTAGTTTGATTTAAATCGATTTTAAAACTGTGTAAAAAATAAAAAGTTAGAGATTTTTAAGCCAAAAAATATACAAGTTGGTTCGTTTATCAATTTAAAATAAAGACATGAGAATAAGAGTTTCACATGAGATTACTAAATACAATTTTCTTATTACATGGATAATATAACTAATTATTTAAAAATCCAAAAAATATATTATATATTGTGGACTATGAGGACTTTTTTGCGTATAGGTATATTTAGACTAATTTAGACTATATAGAGGTTATATAGAGTTTGACATTGAAATGAAATGTTTGTATGTATTAGGAATTATATGCTATATATATATTATGTGTAGTTGACTATTGTTGTAGTTTGTAATTAAAATCGGAAAATTTTTAAGTGAAAGCAAAGTAAGTAGAGAGAATGTTGTATTATAGTCTCGTCTCCCGGACGACGTGTGTCATGTGTTTTGTTTTGAAAGAAGAGTCAGATAGATCGTGCGCGGTGAAATATAAAAAAATACTACATTAAATATTAAGCAATATAATATATATTATTATTATATATATTTGTTCGTGTAGTCTACTATAAATACATATACTCTCTATTTTTAGTTGTGTAAGGAGATTTTTAAAAACTTTGCGTTTTTAATTTTAATGTCTTCGTATTTTTTGAGAAACTCTTGAAAAAGTTGGTTGTAATAAATGCAAGTTGTACAAAGAAGATATATAAGGAAAAAAACAGCGCTCTCTTGTAATATTGTTTTTTTTAATTAGCACTTTATTTTCGACCTTCAGACTTTTGACGTAGTTGTTGAGTTTGGCGAAATATGCCCTATGCACCATCTGTTGGAATAATGTAATCAGTTGTCACATTATATCACACAAACTCCACACAGGAGGAGATATATTGTTATTCCTTTGTTCTGCGAACACTTCACTGTCAACTGCACACCAAAAAAAAATGTGATTAGCGCTCCATCCCGTGTGAATCATTCCATATGTCAACATGGATGATGCGGTACTAGCACAAAAAAAGTGATGTAAACGTAAACTCGTACGTTGTCTCAAAAATGATTCATAAAGATATAAAATATGTTTGTCTCTTTTGTTATATTAACACGTTCGCATGATACCGTTCGTTTTATGACTTGCTGTTTTCCTGTG
>JAHZNC010003076.1:0-13392 GCA_027744095.1 Zhuqinia jingwanae
ATTCATTCAGAAAATCTCCCACACACTATTCCAACTTCTATTCATTTTTAGTTTACGGCAACATCCCCAAAAAAATGATTGCATGCCTGCACACCATTACATAGTATTCGTCTGATTGAATAATTTCTCGCGTATCAATGAACTTGACCCAATAATCCTATTTATAATAATTGTTCATGTAAATGCTTCATAGTGGTTTACGAAATGACCTTAAAGTTATCAAAGTATTGTATGTATATTTTCTTCTTCTGCGTTTTGGCAATAACTTGGAAGACAATAAAAATCCGGAATAATTCATTGTTGGAGCAGTGTCAAAAAATTGCGACAAATACTCTACAAGTCAACACCAACATGTTGCAAGTGTTGCATCATCATATTTATTTTAATTTCCGAATATCCCATCTACTCCGTCTACCATGATTTGTCGTTAAACACGGCCGAGACCGAGAACAGATTACATCAGAACTTCAATTGGGAAAAATTCTTCTTCCTGTATGCAATTTGTATACCGACCTTGGGTTTAGTAATCGGAAAAGCATAATCGTGAGACGCATAAGCTCAAAGAAAAGAATTGAGGAAACGATTAGTAAATATAAAAGAATTAATTTGACTTAAAGGTAAAGGTCAGTCAACGATTTCCCCCATTTTCGGAGATTAGCATTATTGGAAAAATACTACGTTGCACATTTAATAGTGCATCCGTAGCTTTTAACACCTATTGAAACTACAACTAATCATCACATTGGGAACAATTATTATCCATTATCTACGTTTTTTTAAGCCGAAGGTTTCTTTGCTTCCTGTTACTTCTGGTGTTACAGGTGGTGGTTAAATGTGTGTGAATATTGTTCTGCAAAAAAATAACTCAACGTAGCAAAAGCAACACGGAATGATTCAATTTCCATAAATTGTGTTCCAAGTACTGTAAATGAAAGGAAATTAACCTCCACAGGTAGAAACGCTATCCATATCATTTTCAAAAAAATGTTGGTTTAATGTTGACTAATATCTAAATGGAATATAAAAATAGTATGGATCATCCCCTGTTGTCATCATTCATTCTTCAAGTGTAGATTCACTGACATCTTAGGTACAACAATTTCTACATTGTTCCAAAATAACTCTTTAGCTGCACAAAAGTAGTGTAAAATCGGTTTAAAAACCTAAACCAAGTGAGCAGCACAGGTTTAAATGAAACACAAGATAACTTTGACCCAGTTTTCAAGTGACCCGTTTTTCGACGAAAATCTATAAAATCATGCATAATTTGCAATCCATGTGTATCTTGACTGTGTTGACAGCTGGCTTTATCAATGACGTGAAAGGTAAATGAAAGGAAAAATTCAGCATCATCATCCTATCCAAAAGCGTCTGTTATCACACCTTGTTTTCACCTTGACTTTGAAAAGAAAAGCAAAAGTGTTGTTGATATTCGTGAATAAGAATATAATTAGTGATCTTGATTAAATTGTGTTTTGTTTGTGTAAATCTGCATAGCTATGCCCACTGGAGGTGTAGAATGCGGCGTTGCTAGAACTGGCAGGATAGGAAGAATTATAAACGGAAGTGCAGCAGGAATTATGCAAATTCCCTGGATAGCATCCATCAAGCATAATGGAGTTCACAAATGTGGGAGTTCTATAATTTCGGGCCGTTATCTTTTATCTGCAGCACATTGTTTTGATGATGTACTTAAGGTTGGAGACACCACTGTGCAAGTTGGGTAAGCTCAAGACTGGCAAATGTGAATAAATGCTCCTCGTGCAGTGCGTAGTGGTCAATCAATTCTTAATTTTTAAATGGTGTACATTTTTTTAGGTCAAACCCCGCTTTTAAAAATTGGGCTATTACCTTAGGAGAATACACTCAAAGAGTTGATGAAGACTTCTCATTCAATTATAGCATCAACAAAATTATTGTTCATGAGGGCTATCGTAGGAAACCTTTGTTAAACGATATTGTGGTATGAACTCCCATACACAAAATTTGCACACAAAACCAATCAATATAATATGAATTATATAACAAATTTTGGCACATGAAAAATTATGATTTTCAGTTACTGGAGCTAACTGAATATATCCAATGGAGTGATCATATCCAACCAATTTGTTTGCCTGTGGAAGATGTAAACTCCAGGAAACGTGACGCGTTGGCTGCAGGATGGGGTGAGCAAATTATCAAATTGTTACTCAAATAAATCTTTTTTTTACAGTTTCCTGTTACCACAAAAAAAAGCAAAAAAATTAATGGTAATAATTCTTTTGTGTTTGTTATCTCAAATAGGTCGTGATATCAGTATTGCAGGTACTTTCACCTAATTACATACCTTATAGATAAATATATTTAATAAATAATAATAATAATTAATAATTGATGGTTTTTTATATGTATTTTAGTTGAGGATAATCATAAACTCCGATATGTGCACCTTGACATATTTGACAATGATTACTGTATGAAAATGTACTGGAAAAAGAATACAAAAGTCAATCTGGATAAAACACAAATGTGCGCAGGGAAAGATAACGGCGAAACTCGTGACACAACTGAAGGAGATAGTGGTAAGAAAATAAATGAATAACATCAGCAAATTGGTTAGCTTGTAGTGCTCAATCACAACTACAATCACGAATTTTATATTTATGGTCACAGGAGGTCCACTGCTCGTCCACATAGGAGGAAGACAAGTTCTCGTGGGGATTACCAGTACAGGGGCTAAAGACACCACTTATCCTAAACCACCAGGAATCTATACAAAAGTCTTTGAATTTATGGATTGGATCAAAACGCACATTGATGAAATTATATATTACTCACCAGTATTAACTAATAATAAGCTAGATTAACCAAATGATATTATTAATAGTATTTAACAAACACCGTGTATTCACAAATGAAGGAAAAAGTGTACTATTGACTATTGTTGTAGCACATGCTTGTTACATTGTTATATATTTTTATATTATTTTTTGTTGTTTAGTTTTTTAGCTCTTCATTCAATTTTTGTAAGTTGTGCCTTGAGCAGATTAAGCAGAGAGTTTACAAATACGTGTAGGAGGCAACGTTCATTGTTTATATCCTCGTTTCGTTTGATTGTATTTATGTATTTATTATGTATATAGCTACATTATATATGACTAGCTTTGTTCATGAGAAGTATTAACCAATAATGAACAACAGCAGAAAGAACGTCATTCGACCTTTAAGCAACAAATCGATTGCATAGACAACATGTCGGGTAAAAGCAACTTGTAAAAGTACATATTATATAATTTGTATATGTTTGAGATTAAAGATTAGCGCGTGCAATAATAGAAACAAATCAGACCAAATTATTATGAATTTTCATCATCATCATCATGAAGCAATTAAAACTTAATTAAAGCTAAAGCAAACAATATGTGCATACCTATAGGTGTACTTGCTCACACCATCACGTAACCCCTGTAAGATTATAAGAGTACATATGTACTTACCATATACCTAAGTGAATAAATGTGTAACATCTTATATGGACGTTGTGTTGTTGAAGGCAGTGCCGAAGAATCATTAGTGAATCAGTATTGTTTTTTGTAGGTTAAAGGGATTCATTGAAAGGAAAATGGAGCTATTTCCATCAAAAATGCTTAATTTACCTTCTCCTCATGTTTAATATTAAATCTGTCGTATATATTAAAGTACACACACACACACAATTAAATGTGTCGCCAGTAGTGCAGAGACTGCTGGCTGTGTGAAAATGAGATGGTGATAATGTGCATAAATAATTTGTAGCTGCTCAGTATTGATGCGTAGTAGTAGTCTGTTGTATCCAAAAGTCTAATTCTACTAACAATGCATATATTATCAGTGTATTATACACCGCGTTTTACAAAATACTGGAATTAGCTGCCTTTTATTGAGGTCAAGTTTTTTTGGTGGTTTTGCAAAATACAAAGTTCGTTTAGTACTATTCAGAGTAATAGGAACACTCACGTGCAAATGAAGACGCCCATTTGAACCACAACAAATCCCGACCTTGAAGACTTCTTGAGACATTTTTAAACATTATGAAATACAAGGACACTTTTGCAACACTTTGTGGTGTGGTTTCCTTTTTTTTGACGCGTTATTTTTTAGTAGCATATACCAAAATAATTGCCAAGTAGTACTTCATTACTACTAGGAAAGCATCTGTGAACTTGACCTCCAAAACAAAAATGGAATTGGGACTAGATCGATTTATAGTCATTATTTTAGCTATACAACGTATACTACACCAAAAGTAGTATGCATAGTGCATTTAGAGCGCAAAAGGAATTAATTAACCGAATTTTACACATGTGCTCGAGTCGTTTTTATGATGACATACACTATCCACAAATAATAAACTTATTGAGAACAGAACAAATAGTAGGTGGCTTGAGTTTAATAGGAGGAATGATGCAATTTTGCAATCGTGTTAGGTGGAAGAAGAAAGCCGAGCCTTCAGGATATTATATAGGATCATTAGAATCTCTTTTAGTGTTCAATTCAGTGCCAAAATATTATTATCTTTTGTAGGACGGTGTCAATATTTATTTTATATATTTCGAATATTTGCGTGGAGCGTGGAAAATTTTTTTCTTGTGTTATTTCTTGTGCAAATGCAATCTAGTGGAAATGGATTTATTTACCCGAGTTTTGACTGTCGTCTTTGGCTCTGTTACTTTATTCCATGGAGTTCGTGGATTTCATAATGGTAAAATACACACTGATATATTTCATTTCGGATGTGTGTTACTACATATTAGCAAGCAGATACAAATATAAGCAATGACAGGTCTTCACAATAATAATAATTATTATTGTAACTTCACAGACCCCAAATGTGGACAAAATCGGTATCGTAACGGTAAAATAGTTGGTGGAGAAAATGTGAAAGAAGCAGAATTTCCTTGGTATGTCTCGATTAAGGAGACAGGGAAACATGAGTGCGGCGGTTTTATCATTAACCAAAAGGCCGTATTAACGGCTGCTCACTGCTTCAAATATTTCTCGCAAAGGTAGCGAAGTTTTCAAATGGTCTAGCCTTTAAAATATTATACTGGGGTGCGCATGACTTGTAATTTTTGATGACATAATTAAAACAGGGCTGCTGATTCACCAATAACGATCTCAGTGACACTGGCTGCGCATTATCCCAATGATACGCGTGACAGTCATAAACAGTCAAAGAAATTTACAAAGTGGGAGATGAATGTGAAAGTTGAAAGAATCATTCGTCATCCACAGTATGATCCTCAAGGCGTGTCGGGAAAATTCGACATTGCATTGCTACTGCTAGAGGACAAGATTCAATGGAATCGTGGAACAAGGCCGAGTCTGTTTACCAACAGCAAATACTAATCACCTTGCACGGAAAACATATACCACCCGCCATAATAAAGAAAATCTGACGTCCCCATTTGATTTTGAAACTGGAGATGTAGCAGTGGTTGCGGGATGGTCTTCAGTTTCACATTTCAATACTTCTAAAGGTGAAATTTGAATTTTAAAAACAAAAAATAATAAAAAATAAAATTCAATGCTGAGTATCCAACATTTGAAACTTGTATAGAGGCTGATGAAGACACACTGCAAAAAGTTCGCCTAACATTATACAATAATGAAGAGTGCAGGAAAATATTGAGAGAGAAGAATGTGACCATGAAAGCTGATATTATTGACTCATCTATAATATGCGCCGGATCAAATGACGAAGGTTTTGATAGTTGCTCGGTAAGAGCATTGTGCCTCAGTGTGCAATGTATCATTAGCATACTACTTATCAAAACTATCATATATATAGACCATTTACTGTGTCCTCCGTTTTTATAATTTTGTGCTCATTATATCATTACCAAATCTAGGGCGACTCTGGGAGTGCACTTTTGGTTCAAAGAGGTGCAGTGTGGACTGCAATCGGAATTGTATCATCGGGATACGGAAAATGTGGGAATGGGAAACCTGGGTTGTATACCCGCATTTCAAGTTTCATGGACTGGATAGATCTTTACAATGATCAAATAGATTCTACTTTACTTTTACAAAAACTTAATTCTATTGTACCTGATACACATGATAAGGCTCAAAATAAATTGAGGAAAAGGCTGTAGTTAATACAAGAGATGGAAAATATGTTTGTATGTGTGCACCTTTGCACAAGTTAATTAACAGGTAATCATCACTGGATCATGTATATGGCACAACGATACAAGTCATGTTATGCTCAGTGTTGTGTGCATCCACATGATCATCATATCATCAGTATAGTTTATAGTTTATATTTGTACATAAACAACATAAGAGATGGAACGTTAGATATTCATAATGATAATGAGTGTTCATTAGTAAGCAAATTAATCCATAAAAGTCATCCTGTCTTTGTATTGTCATATATTGAACATATTATCTCATTTAACATCAACACTTTACGGCATCGGCATATTATCATCATGATCATGAAGTCACGAATGATGAATCACGCCATGAATTAAGTAGGTATGTATATATGGCATGACTCATATAGTATAATGCTGCAATTTTGGATACTGTTATTAATGCTTTTTGCTTATTTCACTATTTCTGAGTTTTTAGATAAGCTTATAGTATTTAAGCACTAAATGATTTATGAACATATTGTTGTGAATAGAATGTTGTATATACATACGTATATCTTTTGTATTCTCATTTTCAGCAGATGGTTTTATTGAAGGACATTGATAAGCATGTATAATATACATCGCATACATAGTAGTGTCGTTGAGCGTGCATAGTCTAATTAATGCAATTAAAATACAACACCATGTTCGGCATTGTACATGCATCGTTTAATTTGTTGTGATCATTGTGAAAATGTTATGGAATGATGACAACTATACATTTGTGTAGTACCATTAGCAAAAAAAAGTGTGATCTCTCCTGCTGGGCTATTGTTTGGCCGTAGCTTTATCAAAAACCAGCAGTACTAAGATTTATCCAACTATCATTCCAGAATACTTTTATTTCAAAAGACTTTTGAAAAAATTATACTTTTATTTTATTTATCTGCAATAAAAGTGCTCGGGATTTCTAAAATCCGTTCCTTAAAACCTTGAAAAGCAAAAACCCATAGATACTTTTGATTAGGGAAATAGACAATCGAAAGCGGCTGCTATGATTGAGAGAAACACCGCTACTACTGTGTTAATATCGAAAATATCCATCAAAGATCAATAATTATTATTATCACATTTACGGCGAAATCAGTGCTCCCTCACATACTGTTTTAAGACAACATCAAAACATTTCCAAGATTTATAAACAAACATGCTGACTTTCATCGTATTTGGTTTGGGAAAACAGAAATTCCAGTCTTCTGTAAAAGAGAAGGTATCTGATCAACTATTGGAATGGAATGAAGGCTCTGATATTCCAATACCATCATCGGATGGTAATAAATCTGAGGTTGTTCTCAAAGTGATGCATAAGGCATCTTTGGGCGACAAATTTCTTGGAAGACTAGCGCTTCCACTCTCGGAATTCGACGTAACAACCAAGATGAAACCCAAGTGGTATCCACTGAAGCCAAAGACCGGCAGTGAAAAGGATACAAAGTATAGGGGTGAAATTGAAGTGAAAATTTCGTTTCTCATCAAATCAAGTGCAGTGAATGATTCCACAAATGAGTTGAACAAACCCAAAAAAGAAGGATTTCGCTCATCAATAGGCAGTATTTTAAGTTTAGGGAAGAAGAAAAAGAAAAATAAGGACAAAAATGGGTACAATAGTAGCAGTAAGGAATCTATTTCTAGCAGCATAGATTCATTACGTTATGGCAGCTCTTCCTCTCGTGTAAATTTGAATAATAACCTACCAGTAATTAATGATGATCCAGGTGTGATAAGTGAGGAGGATGAGGACGAGGCTCCTTTAAAACTAATGATTGATGGTAACCTCAAGAGTAGTTCTGCGTCCGTGTCAGGGTCTATCCCAGGATCCCTTAATGGTTCCCTCTCTAGCCTTCCCACAACTCCAAAACTCTTCCAAAGGTCTGGTTTGAAGGATATATTTGAAGATGAGGATGTTCAAAATACAACCAACAAGGATGCTTTGAACGCGGGTTCTCGAAGCAACAGAAATAACCTTCAGCCATCGCCCAAGCCCAAAAAAAAGTTTCAACTCCCCAGCGTTATTGTGGAGGAAGAGGCAACAACCCCTCCCCCATTCATACCCGAGGCGTTTACAGCTCCGCCTACCCCAGAGCCCCAACAAAAAAAGCTAACAGTAAGTGCCAGCATGTCCAATTTAATGGAATCTTCTTCTGGGAAAGGGAGTGTGAGAAAAACTTTAAAAACTATGTTCTCTCCATCAAAGCATTTGAGCGTTGACGACATTTATCATCCAGCAAATAGTGGTAATGAAAGCTGTCAACAACAGCAAAAGTCCCCAAGTTTGCTCAAACGGACGCCAAGCCTTCGTGAATTGAAGATCCCTAAAGAGAAATTCAAACAGTATGAGCGCAAATCCAAAGAGGAACTTGTCGCAATGATTGTAAATCTTCAGAGTAATGTGGATCAACAAAAGCAAAAAATAGGCGATTTAGAGGATTACATTGATAAACTTTTATTGAGGGTTTTAGATAACATGCCAAGCTTATTAACAAAAGGTAGCGTTCGGCATGACACGAGAAAATGAGCGTGAGTTTGAGGAATATTCTCAGTTTTTGTTTGGAAACAAAAATAGGTACTTGTGATTTGTATACGTTCAAATGAATAATAATAATAATAATAATCATAGCGATACTTTAATTTTCATACATATCATGCGTCCGGTCGGTCAGAGAGTGAAATAAAAGATTAGTGATCATATATGAATTATTAATAAGTTGCGCAATAAAAAAAAGTTGAAGCATGTTGTTTCTTTTTGTATTTAATGTACAATATATAATGTATTCTTTTATGTATATATTCACATGCAAAGTATGAGTATGAATGAAAATTAAACTATATTTTGACGAGGGTGTTCTTATTTTTGACAGTTGATTTTTATTATGTTGGCAAAATTTCATGTTCTCATATAACTTCATATTAAATGTGTTTGGGGTCGTGTGAATTTTTACATCCATTCATGCATTGAATTATGATTGAATTTCGGTTTTACAATATAGTTTATTAAAGTTAAAGTATTACAGCCGAGGGGTTATATGTATGTATATCTCATTGTAGCCTATAATTTTAAATTTATTATCTTTGACCGTTCCTTTGTTCTTGTTTATTTTCATCGTATCACTATTAAACGGGAATCATAACTTATGCTTATCCTAAATATATAGTATATAGTACACATGGCAAGCTAAAGTTTTTTTTTTTTCAAAAACGATATAATGTATCATATATATGTAGTTTGATCTTAGTCAATACGCATTGTAAATAAATTACTTGTCATCTATTTAATTACAAATATACATAATACCTACAATAATATTTGTTACTTACTTTTAATAAATTTATTTACATATGTTAATTTTACCCTGCTATATATAGAACTTATCGAAATAAAATAATATATCTTGCGTCACAAATTGCAGTACTTGCTCTCTAACTTTGCACAACTGATTATAAATTTATTTTCTCTAATTATCTGTGAGATCACGCTACATTAATCATTCAGTTAACGCTTATTTTATACACCTACTATCATCTGTAATAATTTTTTGTGTATGCATGATGCATGTTTACTTTAATTTCTATATTACTTTTTTTTACATCCGTACCTATAGGCTATACAATAAAAAATCAAAGATTTTTATAAAGGGATCAATCATCAATGCATTTTATTTTTATTTGATGTGTTCTATGGACCAAATACCACCACAAAATATGTGCTTACCTCATAAGGGAATATTTTCAGGGTTGATGTACATGGAGAACTCTATCTACCTACAACATATTTATACCCACACAGCTTACTGTGTCGTATATTTTCTCTCTCGATATGACACAATTTTAGTAACCAAATACCTGCTCGCAATGTCTCATTTCATTAACTAGTGAGCCAAGCTTGTCATTGTAGTGGTAAGTTAAATCTTTGGATTTGAACTCAACCGTTGATCTCTTGCGCATTCAACGCAAATCCGTAAAGTTTTAAAACTACTTTCAAATTTTACTCTCCAATTTACAATCACATGCAGTATAAGTGTGAATATACATAATACTAAACTAACAATATGAGATATAAATGTATTTATTTTATATGAATGATTACAGTTCAGCGTACATTAATTTTCTAACTGTGATATTGGCGGAAGTTGTTCGCATACCTAGTTCACTCCCTGAATCAGTACGAGAAACGATGCTTCACTTGACGCAATCATCTTTCCACATAAGGCACAAGTTCAAAACTGACAATGAAAACATAGGAGTGAAAATGCTTAACTTGAGTTACCACATGCAACCAACAATAATTGTAAGTATACTTGTTGTATAATTATATTTAACTAAATAATGATGTGTGCGTTTGGAGACACACCACGCACAACAGTCGGCACACACTCTTTTCGCTTCAGCACGCATTCATGCCACTAAATAAACAATCCATTCTTATATCAGTTCCTCAATTTGATTAGAATTTATAACACCGTTGTTAAAACACACGTGCGACATATAGTGTGTACTGCACGCACGTCTACAGTAATAGGTATCCTAATTCATAATAATAATCATTACAATTATTACATATTACATTATCTGATTTTTTTGGAAGTGGAATTCTTTGCTCGTTCAAACGGTTGAGTAATTATTACCTTGCATGTCGTATATGCTTGGAGACTTAATTTTTATGAGAGGACGGTTAATAATATTACAAAACTTCTAAACATTGTTTTTTATACAAAACTGCAAAATTCCATGAGAGATGACAATAATAATTATTAATAACTCTATGGTTGTTATATTACAAACTGTTAAATATATATACAATGCTGTACAAACACATACACAGTATACAATATTATTTACAAATTATACAATTGTACACATGATAGTAGTTAATTTGATGGGTGATCATATATTCATATAATTCAACTTTATAAAGTTCTAGCAACTATACTACATTTGCGATTCATCAGTATCCAACAATGGAGGGGGTGGGATAATGTCGTCATTAGGATGATATCATAATCTCTCTAATTCTGTCGTTGTCGTTTGGGACGGGTGGATGCAAGTACCGCTGTCTGTGGTGAGAGAGTAATGACGATACGTGAGGAATTCAGGACTGAGATTTCCTGGAGAGGTAGTCCCTCCATTGCCGTTACTTCCATGATGCAAATGATGATGTAGATGATGATGACGATGATGATTGTTTTGATTGTGATGATATCCCCCTAGGGTTCCCACGTTGTTTGGCGCAGTGAGCGCATCAGTCAAGTGATGATCAATTTTACCATTCTAAAATAATAAAATACAAAATTGTGTATGCCATAATGAAATATATTTCAATGGATTATTACATCCTAGCTTAAGTCGTTTCTTTTTCAGAAAAAAATAAATAATTAAGTACAGTTGAAACCTGTTGACGCTGAAGTCGCCTTTTACGGAGCTTCACACACGCCAAAGTTGTCAATAGAATCACAAAAACTACCACTCCCAAAACAGCACCCACTATCACTCCAAGTCTTCTCTGAATAAGTACAGCCCATTTCTCCGAGTCAGAAGGGTGCACTGTTGTACGCACCTAAAAGAAAAACAAATTTGCATGAGCTATATAAATACTAAAAACACATTTTGATTGAGTCATGTCGTGTCATAATACGTCTGTCCAACTGGATATGTATGATATACAGAAGAAGAACAAGAAGAAGAAGAAATAATTCTCCAGTGAAAGTATGGTACACTTACTTGAGTACAACGAGATATATGAGTATCCTTCAAAACAGTTTCAGCGGAACGAGACGCTAGAGTGCTCGCAGCTTCATTGGCATCCCCGTCTGTAGCCAGCTCCAAGACACACACTCTGTATGGCGTGTCTGATTCCAACTGAAATATTTTACAAAATTTTTGCAATAAATTACAAACTATTAGCAGCATGTAGCATGACATTACTTGACATCATGATATGGATCTTTCTATAAAAATAGAGATGTGGTTCTTACATCCGGCAGCTTATATGCCCTCGATATCGCAGGAAGCGGTCTCGTCCAACGAATTTGATTGTCTCGATTCAGAGCGTGGTACGCAATCATGTAACCTTGTAAAGCTGAAATATTTCGGCCCTGCCATGACACAACTGCCGAAGACGGTCTTACGTCCTGTCGAGAAAAAGAGTAAACGAAACAGAGTTGATATTATATTACTTTTTAACCAACTTCATACACAACCATATTCAGTGTGAATGTTGAAAGCATGAGCATGCATAATATTTTGTTCCCTTTTAATTGAAATCAAACAACACACGCAAACTTCTAAATAATAATATAAAACACAAAGAGTCTTTATATAACGCGTTGTAAACAAAATAAAGGAAATAAATTAAAATACAACGAAAAGAAATATAATACGTGTGGCAGTTGTATATCAATTAAACTTCAAACATGATTTTTCGTCTTGTGTGGTCTTTCGTGTTCGTGATTCAAAGTTGTTACATAAGCACACAATCATACAAAATCACTATATACAAACCGACTTGATAACTTCAAAAATCCATTTCGTTTCCCCAAAATGTTGCAAATTAGAATACGAGTTGTGGTTTTTCGGAATTGCGCTTTAAAAATCACTACTCAACTTTTATGCAACAGACAGCGTAGGTAGGTATACAAACAAATATTTAATAATACTCTTTTATACCAAAACATGTTCGTAAGTTAAAAATGTAGACACCTCAGCATCAGCATGCTGTTGTTTTGTGCTGCATTAAATAAAGCTGTCCGCGACTTCTTGATGAAAATCAGCAATGTACTCATTCATAATGATTACCGGCAACAGGAATCAAAGCAAACTGAGAATCAAGCAGCAGCAGCAGCAGCAGTATTAGTGATATAAAAAATAGAGATCAAAGGAGAAAGCTGTCTCTTTTAATGCTCAAAGATTACTTTTCGTTACTTCTATACTACTAGCTTTCTCTGTCTCTCTATCCTCCCTCTTCTCTCGTAACTGAAATGTAATCTTAGAAGCAGCTTTCACACAAGTTTTAGTTTGCTTTGCTAGTATAAATTTTTTTTTGGTCTGGCATTCATCCTCATTATCATCACCGTTCCTGTCCCTTAAGTAATTTATATAGGTATTAACTAGATGTATATTACACTCTACACGCGCATCTACTAATATTAGAAACAGAGATCTCCAGTGCATCCTTTTACTTCTACACACACCTTCTAAACCGATGAATGTATATTATTGCTTCATTCCTTCTTCA
>JAHZNC010003077.1:0-12390 GCA_027744095.1 Zhuqinia jingwanae
GACCCGAGAAACATTACATTTTGATGTGCGTGTTTGTGGTTTGTGACACAAATATGTCTTATAACTTGAACATGTTGATGACATGATGATGATGATGATGATTATGGCATTTTGAGCAGGTCAAATGGTCATTATTTATACCATTTTTTTCCATTTTCTTATTATTAAGTGAATTACCAGAAAGAAAATGTAATTAAAACTTGTATTTATGATCAACAAACAACAGCATGTGTGAATAAAAGGAAATGGAAAATGTAAGAGAGAGAGAGAGAGGTTTGATAAAGGATATCATATCATGATACTGACTAGCACAACTCGAGAGTCAAGTTGTGCATCAAAGAATATTATGGTGCTTTGCTTCTGCTAATGATGTCTCTAGTTCTTTCAACTCAACTTTCTAGACACAAGTTCTCCTAAAAGTGTCCCTTTTTTGGCTCTTTTTTTACTCACACATATTCTCTCACTCAGCTTTCCTTTGTGAAACATGAGGTCCTCTGTTTTTATACTAAAGTACCACACACACACAACCCACACACGCAAGCACTCAACCCGAATGCATCACCATTTCCAACACACTTTTTTTAATGCCTCTTTTGATTTACTTACCTGAATTGCTAAGGTAGTTAGGTAGTTGTCTTTTCTGTGATCATGTGATCATCAAAGAAAAACACTTGACAGCTACTACTCTAGGAAAAGCTGAGACTGACGGACTACTACTACAACTACCATCATTGCAAAAACAGATAGAGAGAGAGAGAGAGAGAGAAAGAGTAAACCAGAGCAACATGATATCTTATCGTTCCCGTTGTTGTTGTTTTTGTTGTTACTTTTGAGTTTAAAAGTAAACAAGAACACATAGTTCACTAAGCACACAAATAATCAAAAAGAAAAATTTTATGATGAGGTTGAATTATAAATTATAAAAGATTTTATGAAGAAACAATATGCTTTTCTCGTACCATAATGATAATAATCACAATGCTAATAATAATAACATGAAATGGTAGGGCCATCCATAATTAGTATATGAGCAACACTGTTCGGGTAAAACCCTTTTCAAGTTTCCTTATAATTTCTTCTGAACAAACCACCTCAAAAATTATCTTTTCATCATTTTCTTTTATTTTTTTTTATATTAGCCTTCTTCTTCTTCTTCAAGAAAATTAAGTGATACTTGAGAGTGGAATGAAGAGGAAAAATAAATGGCTGTAGAGAAATAGAGAGAAACCAACTAGGGCTATTACATAATTGACAGGAAAGAGTCTAAAAGAGACCTCTCTGAAAGTGTTGTTGTTGTTGTTATTGTTATTAGTAGTAGTGCATTTGAACACAAGCAATATTATATTTATTTCTCACTTTTGTTTTAGTATTTATTGGTCTGGAAAAATAAACTTGACTTGGCTGACTGGGTCGTTTCCTTTTTGCCACAAATACTAATATCTGATGTTTATCATCATCACATCAATATGCTTTGTCACAGAGAATTTGTAAAAGTAAAATGAAAAGGTCGTCGCACACAAATTTTCTGGACTACCACACACATATCAACTAATCAATCAGTCAGCCAATCAATCAATAACAGTCAATCATGATGCCGGAAAGACCAGGACAAGGAAAACCTTTTTATCAAAAAGTAAAAAAAAGAAGTATATATACTTCCACCGAAATACTACAACAAAAGATCATATTGTTGCGGATTATTATTATTATTATTATTATTATTATTATGAAAGTATGCTTACACGCGTGTATATTTTTTTTATACATACAAACCAAAACCATACCAAAAAAGTATAATCTCATTTTTTCATCAATCTGATATCCTTACAGGATGACGATGACTACAACGACGGTAGTATGGCCAATGATGATGATGATGATGATGGTGTGCGAAAAAAAAAGATTGATATTTTTTTTTCGTTCTCTCTCAGATTTCTGAAGAATGGATTCCTTATTGCTTATTCCCTCTCATTTTCATGCTTGCGCATACCACATAACCAAAATAATAAAAATATTCTAGTTTTCACTCTTGTTCTCCTTCTTCTTCTTCTTCTGGTAGCACTCCAATCCAATCTTATAAATAGTGTGTCTGGAGAGAGCCGCAGCTGTGTGTTCTGTTTTTCTGTTGAGGTTTATTGCATTGCATATGGAGATTTTCATATTAATGGATATAAGGTTAACCCCCAAAAGCAGATCAGAGAGAATGGAGGGTTGACTCTATCAAGAAAAAAAAATGGGAGAAGAACAAGAAGGGACGAAGGGAGAGAGAGAGAGAAGATGGGCGTGATGCCAGAGTGTCAACCAGATCTTGATGAATTACACTTGATATTATGATTATGCTTATGCTCTTCTGCTGCGGTACATATGCATATAGTTCACTACTTGCACGCCTTTTTTTTATCCCTGTATGTATGTATGTAGGTATGTCGTCATCGGATGTGTGTGTGTGTCCCTATATATTATTATTACGTATTTTTTTAGCAGCAGGAGCAGCAGAGTAACGAAACAATTTTCATTCCACAAGAAAGAGTGACATCAACGTGACACGCTGCCCAACTGAGCCCTTCTCTCTAATAAAACATGTCCATTTTGTACAGAAAGGAGAGTGAGTGGAAGAGAAGGACTCATTTCACAAATTCATTTGCTGGTGATGGCTCTACTCTCTCTCTCTCTCTCTCCCGCTCACTTCAGACAACAAGCCGCTCATCCCTCAAAAGAATTTCCAGTTACTATCACCAACACACTCACACACACACACATACACGCCATTTTATTTCAACGTCGCCGCCGTCGTCGTCGTCGTCGTCGTCAGTCAACTCACCAAGCTTCCTTTTCATTATTTTTCAGTAAACACCACGTACGGTGTGTGTGTATGTGTGTGTGTGCACTCATCAAATCAAAATTGGCAACTCTACATATTTCTTCTTCTTCTTCTTCTTCTTCATAAACCAGCAAACTCTTATCCTGATGATGAAATGATGATACTACTGTCGTGTCACACAGCCTAGATGAATTTAACAAGATACACACATAATATTGACCAGAAACTATAAAAACCCTTGCCAAACCAATTTAGATTTTTAATACAAATTTAGTCTCAACGTAAAAATAAAAATGTTTAAACATTTGGAGAAAAAAAAGAGTAACAATCCTTAATTTTTTTTTGTTAAACTGCATCTGCCACTCAAAAAGGTCTGGGGTACCACCCACCACATATAAATATATCTCGTCTCTTTTTTTCTGCTCTTACTTTTATTTTTGCTTTCAATTTTTTTTTAAACCCCCTCAAAATATAAAAGTTCATGTTATTCAAGCATGGGGCATCATCATGCATGCTTGAATGAGTGATGCAAATGTCATCATGATGAAAACAACAGGGAGAAAAATATACCATACACATAGATACATACACACATGCAAACGAGAAAATCTGTCACCCTTTCTTTTTTCCACTTTCAATAGAAATAAAAAGCGTGTGCATTATTGTTGGGTATTAGGTAATAACAGGAGTAGTAGTACAGAACAGAAAGAGAACGACAGGACCACTATTATACACCGTTTCAACTTTGTTGTTATATTTTACTTTTTTTTCAAGCTGTTTCCTAAACTAAAATGTAATGAGGTTGAGATGGGATTCGGATTCTTCTTGTGAAGGCAATGATGATGATGATGATGATGATGACGACGACGATGGTACGATGAGAGAAGTAGTGTATATGTTTGTGTTTTATGTGTGTATGTGTGCTTTTGACACAAAAAGAAAAATACACCATTATTTCCCCCCTTGAACCCCAGTCATGCATCTATCACTGCTCTACTACTACTGCAGCTTTTTTCCCTACCTCGCTCTTCTCTCCTTCTATCTGTCTGCATCCCTGCATACGACAGAAAAAATTGACTTGTATAATAAATATGTTTGTGCGTTTAGTGCACAGCAGCAGCAGCAGCAACAACAACAACGCAACTTTGTAAAAACAACTAACGAATCTGGAGAAAAAAATGTATACATTCAAAGAAGAAGAAAAAACAGAGCAACATACAACATACCTAGCAATTTTTTAATCAAAGACGACAGAACAACCCTCGGTTTTTTTGTTCATTTTTTGTGTTTGTGTGTGTGTGTGTGTTGTACTGTTTACTTAAAGTACTACATGGCTTTTTAAATGAAATAAAGTGCTTTTCAGGTCTAGTGTGTCATGTGACTAGTAGAATTTTACTACTAAAAAATAATTATTTCATTGCCATAAATGCTACTCCTTTTTTTGTCAACCTTTCCCTATAAACTTTGCAAAACAAGGGGAAATGAATGGTTTTAAATTGATGTTATTTTTTTTAAGCACACGAAATTGTAATACAGCAACAATTTATTTTTATTTTTAAATGACTCCAAACTTGTACACGTCACAAATACATAACAAACATATAATATCATCATCATCTTCTTTTTTACATCTAACTTTTGCAAGTCTCTCATCATTTTTTTTATGTGCAATATAATCAACTAAAATAAACAAATTAATTAAAGCAACAGATTTTTTTTGCATACTTATTTTCTCAAGTTTTTCAAAGAGAGTAGTAAAATCAAGAGGATCATTTTACCAAAGATCTTTTATCAATTTCATCTTGTTTTGACAATTTGAGAAACTCAGATTGATACTGTTTGCATTTTACAATTTACGGTGTAGCTTGTAGATATATATCTCCTTGTCACTTGGTTAATCTACACATTTTTTTTGTACTTGCTCTCAGTTTTTTTTATTCTTCTTTATACATAAATATAATTACTGTCTATATGGCATCATTACTCCAATTCTCTGTTTTATTTGCTTGTGTAAAAAAAAGTGAATGATTGTTGTTTTTATGTTGCGCTCATCCAGAGAGCCATGTACTAAAAATAAGTGTTGGCAGTATATATTATTGGGCCCATCATTTGGAAGCAGAGCACAGTCAAAGACAACTTGAAGAAAGATAATAAAAAAAAGGGAAGTGAAAAAGCTATGAGCTTTGAGCCAAGCATGCTGTTGCTGCTGCTGCTGCTGTTGATGGTGATGGCAATGATCATGATAGATCTCCATAATAATATTTTGTTGTAGAGTTGCAATCATGCATGATCTACCTATCTACCTACACAGAGAATATACTTTTTTTTCTTCTTCTTTGCTTCTACCCCAAGTGTAATTGAAGATATTACTTCATCGGTGTGTGTGTGTGTACATATGTCATGTCGAACATGACCATCGATGTCGTCTTCCGCCTCATCATCATCCTGATCATGATATCAACCATGTACAACAACTTCACTTTTTCTTTCTGAGATCCACTGAACCATAGTAGTAGTAGTAGTGGTAGTTGTAGCACAAAGAGCAGAAGCACAGCAGTTAACCATATTATTTTTTTTGGGAGAAAGGGAGAAAAAATCAACTCACCTAGAAAAATGGACAGAAAGAAGAAAATGAAGCAAGGGAAATGGGGGAACTAGGCTTCCTACCTCTTCTTCTTATTCTTATGTATTTTTTTTCTTTTCTCTTTTTCTTTATAGCTCTAGTTTGTGTGTGAGTACAATTGTAAAAGCTGTCGATAACAGGATAATAATAGGTTTCACGTTAACGAGAAAACTTTTCCGTTTGCCTAGCTTGCTTTCTCCCTCTCTCTCTCTCTCGCTCTCGCTCTCTTTCCTGCAAAACGTATATTACATGTTCACAGGTTCATGTTTTTTTGTTACTTGTTATTTCCAATATCATTCCCTATCTTTTTATTTTATTTTTCTGATAAGAACACTACTACTGCATACGCGTATACCTTTATTTTTTGTTGGAAGCAAAAAAAAAAATATGTTAGCGTTGTGATGATGGTGTTGTTGATGACGATCGTTTCTGATATAAAAAAGGGAGGAAGCAGGTAGGTAGGTAGGTAGTGGTGGCGCAGTAGTGTGCACTCTGTGCATTATAGTAGCTAAAAACGTATCAAAAGTATATCAAAAAGCAATCATTTCTGTCACATCACCAAAAAAAAAAAAAAAAGGTGAACCAGCCAACCACACGCTGTTACACACATGTACATACAGATATGATATGATGATCACATACATGATGATTTCTTTTGTAGCAAATAAAATAAAAACTGAACCCTTGTGTGGTAGCGTTTTTAGTAAAGATTCGCGTTTTTTTTTGAAAATTAAATGTATTTAGTTGTAATAAAATTGTCTCTTGTTTTTTTTTGTTTTATTGTAACATAACAAAAAAATACATAAATATTTTGTCAACCCGCTTCCCCATGAAAATTCAAAAGGGATTCGAGGTGGTCTATGATATGCCACTATACACAATTTTTTTCTGTGCGGAAATTTATATATTATTATTATTATTATGAATTGTGTCAAATGATTTACGAGTTGTACTGCCGATAGTGGCCAGACCAAGAAGCATCCATAATGATAAATGTTATTTATTTCTGCTATACCATGGCAGTGGCGGCAGCACCTAATAAAAAAAAGGTACACAGGTACAAAGAATGATCGTCGCATGATGATAACATCATTGATATTAACGATATTAATAGAAATGGTGAGAACCCTCGCCACTACTTGTATAAATATTCTACAAATTTATTTCAGTTGTATTATTTTATCAACGTTTTATTTTGTTTTTTTTACAGGAAATGCTTATTTTCATCAATTCATGCATAATTCGTTTGTTGGAAATGTTCTTTGTAGCGCGTTATCTTTATTATTATTATTAATGGTCATGTACGAAAATATCTTTACATGTTCATATATTTTATTGTCATTTTACCTTGCAGCTAAAAAGAGAGAGAGCCCAGTGGTTTTCACCAAAAAGTCGCCACACACACAAACACACACACACACACCAAATTTTGACAAAATGACTTGTTATTTTTTTGGTGGAAACAATGTTTTATTTCAGTTTACACGACATATATGTATATTTACTCGTGTTCCAATTTGTGTAAGGCATTCATTTATTATGAGCGTCAATATGTTTGGTTGACTTGGCGATATAGTAGTACAAGGGGTGGTGGTGGTTGTAGTAGTGAATAAAGTCAGGTGAGCGAAATTGCCTTTTATTCCAAATTTGTTGTCAACCAGAAGCCAGCCCACCATCATCACCACCACCACCACATGGTATATACGACATGTCAATAATAAGACAGTGTGTGTCTTGTGTGTGGTATGTATGTACTAATACTACTGTAGTTATTCGTGTGGAAAAATGGTATAGATATATATAACCTGACAATAATAACAGCCATGTTGACTATGTTGCTGATGATGATGATGGGGAGCCCAATAAATTTTTAGCTCGTTTCCTTCGTATGACTAACTCGACAAAAAAATAAAATAAAACAAGTCTCCCGGTTAGGTGATTGTCGGTGCTACTACTACTATTTATTTGGTTCGTCAAACTTTCCACTGAGTATCCGTGTATGTGTGTATGTGTGTGTGCGCGCACTGTGCACACACATAGACACATGATTACAAATTACCAACTAGACAATTTATGGGCTAATTTAATGATAATTTTTTTTTCTCGTTTCCTCCATTTTTTCGCATTTTTTTCTTCTCTCGCTTTCTCTCTTCTTAACCTTATTCGTGTTTGCATGATGATGAGAAAGGCAAGACTGGTGGTGGAACTCCCATACCATTAAATATACAAAAAATCCTTTTATATTTCATTATTTTTTCCCCTCCTTTTCCCCGAACAAAAAAAAAGAAGAAGAAGGATATTGCATTTGTATAGTCTTTGAGAAGTATTAGTAGTAGTAGCGTAATTAGATTAAACTGGTAAAGTGAGTGAGCGAGCAAATGCAAAAAAAAACAGTATAGAAAACGTTTGCGAAATGGGTTGCAGAGAGTGGTAGTGGTGGTGGCCTAGGACTTTTTAGATTTTTTTTTTTTCGAATTGAATCAAACAAGCCGTATTTTTATTATTATTACTTTACTATTATTATGGCCAATAAACGTAGTTACTTCCCTTCCTACTAAACTATAAAAATGAATCAAGAAGGAAGAATTATGTACCTATTAAAGCACACAAACACACACATACAGTATTACTGGCAGTAGATAAGTCAGTTTTTAATTTTCTTTCTTTTTTTGCACAAGTAGTACAAGTAGCAAAGTAGTTAAGGGCACTAGGGAATTGCAAAAAGAAAAAAAATAACACACACACGCACAAACTATTACCCTCGCACAAGAGAGAGGAGGATCAAGAGTGAAGGAGGAGAAGGGGAGATGGGGGGGGAGTTTTTAATTAATTACATCAATACATTACAAAAGAGCGTACTAACAAGTTCATGTCGTTCATATTATAAGTCGTATATTCAACCACACACACATGCACAAACATACATAACACGCAATCATCAATAACGATGAGGGTCAATTCAGTAAAGCACAATGTGTCAAACAAATCGCAACTCTTTTCCCGATCGATCAATCCCTTTTTTTTAAAACATTATTCCCCGATTAATTATTTTCCCACACACGGGTGAACAAGAAAAAGAAGAAGAGAAACCAAACGACATAAAATAAACCGCAGTAGGTTTACTACAATGACTTTTTAGTCAGTCAAAAAATATATATGTATGTATATAAGTAATTATTATAGTTTCCTCTTCCCATACTTTCTCTATCGGGTTGGATTTGAACAAACAATACAATGAGAGAAGAAAAAAAAACGTTTTAAGAAAATAAGGATATCCGTTTTAGGTACATAAAGAAAGGTACAAAAACATAAAACTCACTCGACTGATGATTTAAGTTGTTTCCAAAAAAAAGAAAGTAATAAAACTCATTCATAGCACGATTGCTCATAATAATAATAATAATAATAATAATAATAATAATAACCTGCACAAGAATATTGCAAGACAAAATACTATAAGAAATAGGAGCAAAATGGCATTTTATTCTATTCTTTGTTATTGTTGTTGTTTTTGTTGTTGTTGTTGTCATGTCAGAGAATTACAACGGCAAAAAGGAGTTGATCATTATTAATGGGAAGGAGCAGGAACGTGGGCGGCAGTGGTGGTGGTGGTATTCTATTATGCTGTTAATATATAATAGGTATACTATACTCTTGCTTATAATATGCTTCTAGATTTTCCAAATAACTGGAAAGAGGAAAGAAATATTTAATGTATAAAATGAAATGATGACTGTGTGTTGTTGTTGGCGGCGGCGGTGGTGGTGGTGGTGGTGGTGGTGGTGGTAGTAGTGTTGGTAGATGATGATGACGGTATTTTGCTAGAAAAAGAGAGCTTTAATCCACACACACACTGCCTTAAACTATCATAATTTTATCCTCTCTCATTTTTGTTGTTGTTGTTGTTATTTGCAAAGAGCGCTAGCTTTTACTTACTTTTTATTCTCGTGCCACCGCCGTCCGTGCCAACAAAGAATGTTTTGGTTTAAAATGCGTAATAAAAAGGAAATATAAAAATAGGTGGATAGGGAACCACCACCATCACACCGATCAGAGTTAAACGAAGAAAATCTAATGTATGATATTATTATTATTATTATATATTGTGCGTTTTGCGTGTATTATAAAGCCTTTTCAAATTTTCTGTTGCTACTACTACTTCTGCTGCTGTTACACTGCCGTGAGAAGAATGTGTTGTGTGTGTGGACTTTTTTTTGGGCTGTCTGGCAAGAATTGTAATATAAAGAAATTTATGCAGTAGTAGTTTTTTTTAGAGTGGCCACAAAATGGTAGAAATGCATGCATCAAAAAAACCTGCTAGCTCTCTGGCTGCTCTATGAATCTCTTTTTTTTTCTCCAAAAAACAACAAAGCAAATAAAAGCTTTCACTTTGCCAGGAGCACACACACACATACATACATACAAAAAAACTGGCACTTTCTGTAATAATAGCAGACCAGAGCTTCTTCCCCAAAAATAAAAACACATTCACATTCACACACACACCAAGTTTTGCGGAAAAAAACCTTCTCCGCTGCTGCTGGTAGAAAATATGTATATATGGATGGATGTGTGTGCACACATAATAATAAATAAATGGCAATGGCATTCACTCTGGCACGCACCTGTCCGTCATCATCATTATCATCATGAGCACACACACACATGCAACATAAAAATGTCTATCTGTGTGTGTTTGTATGTGTGTGTGCAGTGTGTTGGGTTATTAAAAAAATGTATAACTTTCTTACTGGCTAATATGTAGTAATAGCAAAGAGTCAGAGTCAGTGAAACCACTGGAAGAACCAAACCACCAACACCACCATCAATGTGGTAAGAAACCGCACTACTTGCAACACAATATATATAATCTAATATACATTATAATGAGTAGATACACATACAAAGTTACATGGGTACATGCATAATAATAATAATAATGCAATGCTTTTAGTGCTTAATATTAAAGCTACTTGATACACACACACACACACATAGACACATTCTCTATGTTTTCCATCAACACCATCATCCTGATTAGTTGTAATAATGACAAAAAGGTATTCATGTATTTTTTTGTAGAAAAAAAAAACATTTTATATATATATATAATAATATATATCAGCAGACAACTCTATCATGTCATGTGCCAAAAAAAACGCAGCAAGAGAGAAAGAAGAATCGTGCAGGGCATGCATATCTTTCCTTTTTCTCTTTCTATTTTTTCCTTTCTCCGAAAGAGAGAAAACACAGCAGAAAACACCAAATATATATTTTTTTGGCACACGTTCCTCCGAAAAAAAAGTACATTGCGTTTCGCTCACTGCCTCGCTTTTTTTCCCTTCTTGGTGCGTGCATGCATGCATGCATCATGCGTTCACCACGGCATGAATAATAATAATAACTTTGTTTAAAATGGAATAATAATTGCAGTAGTTGTACAAGTAGTAGCAATAACAACGTTGTGAACGGAGAAAGGACAAAAGTTAGTTGGGAGTAGTAGTCGTAGTAGTAATATTTTCTCTCTCTCTCTCTCTCTCTTATTCTCTCTTTTTCCTTCTTGTTCTCAAATGGGATTTTAATTCACTCGACTAGGAAATATATAATAAATAGCATTAGTGCCAAATAACATTGGGAGAAAGAGGAATAGTAGTAGTAGTAGTAGAGCAAGATAGCATGACGGAACAATTATTTACTTAATAATAATCAAACTTTTCTTTGTAGGGCTTTTTGCGTACTGGTGCTTGCTTGTCTGTCGACTAATAAGTAGTGGAATCAAAAGCAGTTGAGCCTTGACTAATTTCTTGACTTGACTACTATGTTGCTGCTGGTGGTGGTCGTAACATGCAAGTATATAAGTATGTATGTATGTTGTTATAATACCTAATGTATTTACTATATTTGTTAGTCTCCTACTGTGTGCTACATTTTACTACTCTGTTGTTACAAGTGGTTATTGCATTGTTAATGCCTTCATTACTGCTGCATACATACACACATGCATGTGCATGCATGTATAAGCTGCGGAGAATGAAAGCGTCATGCTATGCCACATATGGGAAGCTAGCAAAGAGCTCTCTACATACAACACAACTGAGCAGAGTAAATGAGGGAACAGGAAGTGGACAAATCGTCTCAAGAAATGTAATGACTCTCTCTCTCTTTCTCTCTTTTGCTGGCTTGGGGTTTTCGGACATTTCATAATATTCATCATGCAGCCATTAGCCTCTTTGTGTGAGAACCCTTGCTAACGAACGAATCAGTTTCCATAATGAAAATCCTTACTCTCTCTCTCTCTCTCTCTCTCTCTCTCTCTCTGCATTTTCTTCTTCCTTTTTACCATACGGGAAAAGCAAAAGCAGCAAGGAAGCCAGAAAGGCAATCAATAATTGGTCGGTTGGTAATGTAGCGTGTGGTTTTTTCCATGCTGCTTCTACTACTATTTTACTCGTATATTTATATATGCTTTCACTGACTTGGCTGGTTTTTGGCTTGGCTAGCGCATTCACATTACACCACATGACCACACACATACATACACACTTACATTTATAAATACATATAGCCCGCATTGAACACGAATTTCGGCGTTTTATTCATTTAAAAAAAAGAAGCTGAAAATGGTATAAGAATAGTGAATAGAGAGAGTAGTAGTAGTTGCTGTAGTAGTGAGCAAGGTAGCCATACTTTTTCATGAACACGCATTCAGTCAGGAAAAGACATATTACTCTAAAGCAGGTGCACATTTATCTTATGTTCCTCTCATTATTGCAAAATATTTAAATTTGCATTTGTATATATACACATGTATCTATAGTATACATGCCCATAAGAGTACTTTTTGTATACAAAGTTTTTTCTTCTTCTTTCTCCACACGCAGCAGTATTCAACATTCCATCCCATAATATTAATGGGAGGAAGCCCAAAACACAATTTTTACCCTGC